>VDFB02136768.1:3162-68082 GCA_007258455.2 Sequoia sempervirens
AGATGGCTTTGGTAAAAGATAGGAGACATGAGGATTATTGGCTAGAAGAATTATCATATGGTCTCCAAGGACTATGTCGCATAAGGATAATTTATTTTCTCCAAGGTATGGGTTTGGATAATGCTATGAAGGAAGGACATGATATTTCATGAATAGTGTATAACCAGAGGATAGACATGCCTGGTTAGTTTTCCCAAAGTACATGATTATGGTTGTACCCCAATCCTTAGCAAGATCAAAGTAGGTGGGAAAATGGATGGAAATGATATGGATTAAATGGATAGATGGAAATGTCATAAGAAAGATCATGCAAAGGGTATGGGAGATGAGACAACTTTCCCCCAAGTGTAATGGTCCACATGTATAAATTATTTTACACATGATGCCTGTTTTTCCATATTTTCATCATGGTGCTTATCCAAAGTGCCATAAGAATGGTTTTCACTATTGGATGAAATTTTTCTCTTTACTATTTTCTTGACCTTTTTTTTTGTATTTTTGATATTTTTGGATGGCCCTAATGCTTTAAATGATCACTGGTTGTTCTGAATCCTTTAATGGTGCTGATGTAGAGACTGGTGCCATGATATGCCAATAATGACCTTTATGAAGTAGTTGCCTTGTTAGGATCATAGCGCTTGCATATAGTTAATCGATGTCATTGTGATTTGTTCTAATATTAGAGTTGGCCTTATCAAAATATGCACATTGTGATAGAGTTCCATGGGAGTCCTTATGATAAAGAGTTGCTTCCAAGATGCGACGAATTTGTGAGGTATGTATTTTAGACTTTAGAAACGATGTAGGATTATAATGAATGATGGTAGATGTGGAAGGGTTGTTTGGACGTTTGGATGGATCACTTTTTATTTGCCAAGCTTGGGATGTTAGATAGTGGAATTGAGAATTTTTATTAGGATAGGGTTTGGAACCAACACTTTTATGTGCCTTGCTTCATGACCATTTTGAAGGAGGTGGAAATTTATTATATGTGGGAATCCTCTTTTCTTGTGGCTCCACATTTTGATTGACTTTTGGATTTGGAATATTTTCTTTGCTTGATCCATTCTCCCTTGGGATCCATTTTAACTTCATTTGTCCACTTGGATTTTTGTTTGATTTGATGGCCTTTGAGATTTGATTTTAAACTTTGGATTTGTAATAATTGTCTTTTTGTTGGTTCCAAATGGAAGGTTTAAGATATTGGGAATGACATTTTATGGTGTGGATGGAAGGAGTGTTGGCGGAAACCTTATGAAAAGGATTACTCATGGCCCCCATTTTGATGTTTGTATCAAATAAAGTTTCCCCCAATATTGAGGAGGTACCACTAACATCATTATATGCTCTGATTGAGGAATAGCCAAGACCTTGATGTCTAGGATTTTCATAAAATTATATTGATTCTCGAATTCCTTGCTCATGTAGGCCTAGTCCTTTTCCTTGATATTGAATGCTCTGACATATTTTGTTTGCGATGGGGTATTTTTCATTCTGGAAGCAAGATGCAAACCCAACATTGTGTATGCGAAGATAATTACTCAATATCTTCTCATTTGCAAGAAAGTATGCTATGACAAAGATAGACAATCCTAGTTGATAAGATGTTGTCGCTTCACTGACATGTTGAATATATTTTTGATTAACATATTTGGTTTGATTTTGTGACATATCAGATTTAGATGATTCTACTGGTGCTTCCAAGTCGATGTCAAAACCGTCTTTATGGTCATTGTCATAGAGTCTAGTGAATTCGGCTATAGTTGGATCATTTGCAAACATGTCTACAATAGGTGACTCTTGTTCTAGAGGAAGATCATCTATGTATCCCATGGGAGCAATTGTCTCATTTTGGGAAGTGTCGATATTTGGAGCTTGGATAGGTTCATCTTCAAGTGTTTGATCATGAATGGCATAAAGGTCAAGGGGTGAATCATTTTGGATTTCTTGATCAATGGTAGTGTCTTGCTCTTGGATGAAATGATTGGGAATGGAATATTGATCAAGGATAGGTGTATTTTGGATTCCATGATTTTTGAGAAGGACCTCTTGGATGGACTTAAAGATAGGTTCATGGGATGGACTACTTTGATCTTGACATGAAGGTGATGCCATGATGTCATGCTTTGGACTTTCCTTTCGGCATGTATCCTCAAGTTTATTAAATGGGATGTGACTTTGGAGACCATGACTAGATGCATTTTCATGACTTAATATATGTTGAGACGGAGTGGCTTGGAGGGGATTAGTGGATGAAGGACTAGGATAGGACGTGGAGACTTGGAAGGGGTTAGTGGATCATCAGTTTCCCTTGTCAAAGTTAGGATAAGGGTGATAAATGGATGTTTGTTGTGTATAAATGGTATGGCTTGTGTTAAGTAACTCTTGATAATGAGGATAGATAGATGGAGGACTAAGGTTTATGAGTTGTTGGTAAGAGGGATAGATGGGTGGTTGACTATGGGTTGTGGGTGATTGGGATAGATAATTAATCCAATGCCTCTTGAATTCTATGGCTTGTTGGGCTTGACCATTAAGGATTAATTGATATTCAACTTGACTAGCAAGCATATCAAGGTGAATTCAAGACATGGTGGTGAGGTGAAGTATAGAAAATGACAATGCAAGGTATGACTTAAGCCTAAGGTATGTAATCTAAGCTATGTTTTTGGATTTTTTTGGAATGAGGAGTCAATAATGCCTAAGGAGGATGCTAGATGTCCAATGTGAAGTGACAATAATTTTTATGAGGGATGCAAAGTGTCTAAGGGGAATGACTAATGCAAGGATATGTTAAAGGAAGTGTTCTAAATGCAAGCTCTAAAGGTGATCAACTTTGGGAGACTTGGGAAAAGGTTACTAACCATCCAAAGTTTAGCCAATGCTTTGATTTTAATTGTCAAGGGACCTTGTGTAAGATCAAGTGAAATGACAAAGAGGCCAAGTGAGTTCCCAAACTAGACTTATGAGTTGGAAAGACACCTAATAATGACAAAGAGTGTGACAAGTGACTTGGTCTAATGACAATCTTTTTCTTGAAGCAATGGTTTACACAAAGTATGGAAAGTTGGCCTATTTGAAAGTCTACAAAATGAAGACCTAAGGCTAAGAGTTTTCCTATGCTGAAAATGATTGGGAATCCTATAATGCAACTAAATTTTGTGATGGTATGCCTATTGTTAAGACTAAATGATAAAACTAAAGGTGCAATAGTTGATTGTTTGACCAAATGTTTCTGGTATGGTAACGAGATCACTATAAAAAGGTAATCAGAAACAACTATTGATAGTTTGATCTCCACTTGTGGCAGTTACAGCTATTTTTCTGAATGACAAACAGATGCAATTCAAGACAGTCAATTGTGTTGCAAATTTAGCAGATGCATTGTTTATCCACAGTTGTGTATAAGGTTTTAGAAAATGTGTTGTAGGGAAGCAGTTGTGTTTCAAGTTTAGCAGATGTGGTGCTTCAGACAACAAATGTGGCTCACCAAGTTAGATGTGTTGCTTTGTGTATCAAATGTGTTTTGGCACAGTCGTATGCATGTTACAAAGTCTTAGTTGCGTTGCAATTTGAACAAGGTCTGGTTTTCTTACAATTTTGACAAATTTGTGAAGTTGTTTCAATTTGACTATGATTTTCTATATTTTTAAAAGGTGTTTTATGTGTTCATTAAATCAACAAACACTTGGAAAACACATGATTTTGTCTTGAATTTTTGGAGACAAGCACATTGAAGACAAGCACAAATCCTATGAATGGCAAGGACTATATTACTGGATTCCCACTTGGATTTCTCCAGCCGCGTTTATTCTTAGCAGATGACTTAGAAGCTTGGCCACACTGGCTCCCCTCCACGGTACTCACTTCTCTGGGTCAACCAAGCTTCAAGTTCTCATGACTCTTCCATGACAAACTCTTCATCTCTACTAAGAACCGCGAGTATGTGGGGTGGCTTGGGAATGACCGTTCCTGCACTAGTGAATAGAAAGGGATTTTGGAAACTACACAAATGGTTTTTAGTCAAGGCACTCATTCAGGTGGCCACACATGAGGCAAGATTAGCTCTAATAAGGAGGTTTCCTAGCCTATAGAGGTTACGCTCTACAAGTTTTTATGCACCACGCGGGTACTGAGGGAATCACTTGTCTGTGTGACATATCTACACCTGTAATTCTAAGTTTTCTAGTAACATTCACATTTATATACCAGTCAGGAGTAGCTTGGCTTTAGCTCGTTTTCAGTTGGGTTGTTCCCTTGGGTGAGTATTTTTTCCCACAAGGCAGGCCCTCTAATAAGGTAAACACAAAAGCGAAATGAAAACTTTGTTTTTGGTCATCCAAGATCGCACAAAGGCATAAGGAGAGTGCATACACAAATCTTTCATTCCACACTCATAATATTGTTCATTTTAATGCCCAAATCAAAATATGTGGGTGGAAAAGCAACAACCCCTAAGTGTTTTTTATTCTTAGGATTGTAGCAGGATGCAAGAGAAGTACATACATACTAAGGAGTTATCACTACACCACAAGACACATCAAACACTTATTCATTTTAGCCCAACTTATTATGAGACAAGCAAAGTTCTTTTTTAGGCCAATGCTATGAGAATGCAAGTAAATTTTTAACCTTGATGAGTGTAAATGCAAGTTTTTTTTTATTTTAATCCCATGGGTGTGAATGCAAGTTCATTTTAAACCATGAAGTGTGATATGCAAGTTGTAATTATGGTTGTTTGTATGTTTGTTTCTTTAGAGTTGAAAAAGGATTTGTAAAATCAACAACAAAACAAGGGTTAGTATCTCCTTCCATCTTGCCACATGAGTAGGTGCCAACAAAAGATCAGTAACCAAAAATCCCTAACCTACTAAAGCTGAAAAGAGAAAACTGGAAAATGTTGCCAAAAACTGAGAGTAAACCTGCAACAAGAAAATGCGTCTTTCTACTTTTCAAATGCGGCTCAATCACAAATGTGTTGTTTGGGTTGTCAGATGCACTACAACGTGTCAAATGTGTCTCTGCGAAGGTCAAATGTGTCTCATCTCTATAGATGTGTAGTTCCCGAACATAGATGCATCACAACGCATCAAATGCAGCTTAGAAAATTGTGTTTGTGACTTTCCGTACCTATACCTACAAAAAAGGATGAAAAGGTTGTACATAAAACTAAAAAATGTGTTTTTGGTGTCAGGTTCACCAATGTAACTAAGGTAAAAATCTAGGTGAGCATGAAATAAAATGCATAAAATAAACCCTAACTAAACAATGAAGCACAAAGGAGGAAAATAGAATAAAAGAAAGGAATAATTTCACCAAGTAGCCTTCATGCCCTCCATGATTAACCTTCATTGCCCTTCTCCATTTGTTGTAAAATGATATTTTCCCTTAGATTTTTGTGAGCAATTATGACCTATGACAAAGACCTAAGTAAATATTGAAGGATTTGACTCAAGATAGCAAGTGTACTCAGAAATTGCAAGTATGAAGTATGCAAACCTAAAGTTTGAAGCATGAAGTCATGAAGTCAAGAGATGTGGAGATGTCCAAATGAGGTTGACATTTCCTTTTTATAGAAAAGCCAATTTTGGATAAATGGCCAGGATTGAAAGTTTGACAAAGCCCTAAGATCAAAGGTTGAAATTGCATGTGACAACTAGCAATTAGGGTTAGGGAAGAATTTGAAATGAAGGGCTGAGAATCAAATCAAAGGTTAAGAATGCATGGGAAAAGAAGATATTGGGCATGAAAAATGAAGCTATTGAAGAATCAAATAAGAATTTAAAATTATTTGATTCAAGAGGTGATGTTGGCCTTTCGAATTAAAAATTAATTTAATTCAAAAGTGGTGGGGTCATGTGAAAGTAAATAATTATTTCAATTTATTTACTTGGTGGGAAAATAGAAAGTGGGAGAATTTAAATAAATGACTTTATTTAAAATTAGAAGAAAAATCAATAAGATAATTAAATAGTTAATAATAATTATTTAACTATGGAGAAAATGAACAAGGTGGACAATAATTAAATAAAGCATAGGAATTTATTTAATTATAAGAAGACATAAGGAATTAATGACGTATTTAAATAAATAAATAAAGTTTATTTATATAAACAATCAGGGGGTAATAGTTAGGAATTATGACATTACTACATAATTAAATAATTTAATTATATGCAGAGGATGTTTGACATAGAAAAATGTGGTTTGTGGGTCTAGGCCATTTTTATGTGTCTACAGTAGTTGTTTAATTAATTTTCCCTCCAATGTCGATTACCAGGTGAGCTACCCACGTTCACATTGACGACTGCCACACAATTCACAAGGATGTGAATTGCATGATCATCCAATCGATAATTGCCATCTGCTTATACACGTCACCATCCATCCTTATCAACCTATCGGGTCCCACCATATGCCTTCCATCGCGTATTTCTCTATCACCAAGTCACTAAACAACCAAACCATAGAACCTCATGTCAGAGGTTACAAGGTTCTGAAAACTTGCGACATCCAAACAACAAAGAGATCGCTAAGTTGCTAAGTTATGAAACTCCAGAACTCTGTGACAAAGGTTATGAAAACTTGGAACGTCACGAAAACAAGGAGATTGCTATGTCGATAGGTTATGAAACTCAAGAACCCGCGACATAGGTTCTGAAGTTCCAACTTTTCGCGATCTAGCGATATGTTGGAAAGTTATGAATTTCTAGAACTCCACGACATGAGTTCCAAAGTTCAGAAATTCAGCGATCCTGTGACATGAAGGCCGATAAAGGGAAAAATGCTAAGCTTTAAGGGAAGTTCCAAGCTAGCAAGTTGAGGCATATTTTCCAACAAGATGGAGGAGGAGATGAAAGTTTATAAAGAGGATATTTTTGGTAAGAAGGATAAGAAGGCACAATAAGAGGAGATGGAGATTTCTATACTAGTGAGGTTCCTTAAGAGAAGTAGGTCACTCTTTGGGACATGAAATTTATCATGAGAAGGGGGAGGTGACTTCTATGGAGATGAGGAAGAGAATATTTTACATATATTCACCTTCCTAATTATTGTAAAAAAATATTGATAGTATATACACCTAAATTGGTTTGGAGAATTAATTAATTAAATACAAGTTATTTAATTAATAAACCTTTTAATTCGTCTACTTATAAATAAATTCTAAATTCATTTATATAGTTCACTTTCTTTAATTCTTCTATCTTAAATCATATTCTTCTAATCTTAATTAAATAAACAAATTTAAATAGTTTGTTTTATTTAGTTAATATCTTCTTACTAAATTTGAATAATTCTAAATTTAAATTTAGTCACATGTCTACAACTTTTTCCACTTTCCACCTCATCATGTGTCTCAACAAATTGAATATTTCAAATATTTAATTTGGGCTTTATCCTCAACAAATTCCAAACAACTTTGGGACACTTGGCTTTCATATTCCATTTATTCTTCCTCACACTTGGAAAATTGTTCTAATGAAGGGAACACACTCCTTGATTCTCTCTAACTTCTTCATCCTCCACCGTCGATCTCTCCATATTAAATCCAGGCCGTTGGTTGCTGCCACCTCAGTTTATGCTTTGGAAAATCTATAAATACGGCCTCATTCTATAGAAAAAGGATCCCAATCTTGAGAAATCTTACTCTACAGAATTTTCATTAGAGCATTGTGAGCATTTAGCATTGGAGCATTTAGCATTTTTAGCATTTAGTATCCATTAGCATAATCATGGCTTGGTTATTAGCTACATCTTAATTTCTATAGTTTCATCACATCATTATCATAGCATAGCCTCCATTTTTATACAACATCATAGCATCATTATCATATCCATCATTTAGTTTATCAATCAAGCATGTAGGAATAGATTTCCTGCATTTAGCATCTCATTCTTTAGGTTGTCATTCTAAAATTCATAGTGTATACACAATATGAGAGAAATAATGGCTTAACGAATCCTTGGAGATAGAGAACAATGGGACGACATTAGAGAGTTTGCTTGTTTCAATTCAATTAGATTATTATTTGAATTCTCTAATATAATGTGTCATTGGTGTGTTGTTTAGCTTCAATTTTCTTATTCACATTTTAACACCACACAGATAGTAATTTTAGGTTTTATTCTTCCTTACTAGATTTTATGTGTCATTTGAAGGTTCTTGCTTTGATTCACCAATATTTACTTGTAAAGGTTGAAATGTAGAAGTAGAAGAAGCCTAATTCTTATTGGTTGACTTCTTATTCCTTTTATTTTTCTTCTTTTGTGTCCTTTCTTGAGTTTCTATTGGTTATTTTAACTTTTTTTTAACAATAAAAAGATTATTTTTACTAAATAATGAGTCCTTTCCTCATTTGACTTGTATATGGGAACATACTAATCAATTTAGGATTTTTTTAAATCAAAGATATCAATATTTGTATGCACAATCCAAAATTTTCTCATAATCTAATATCTCCTTAAGTATACCACTATTCAGAAAGATCAAATTTAGATTGTTGTAAGCCTAGAAAATTTCTTTTTCACACCACATTCTCATTGCCAAAATCAACTAAAAAATCCTTAAGACTTAGATTGTGTTCATAGGATGGTACTACTTGTTATTCCAAATGAATCCCATAAAATCAAATGCCACTCTCCTTTCAAAGGCATGAAGTGTTAGCATGAATAATTATTCTTCAACACTCTTTACAATTGATAAGCTTGGGAAAATATAGTATCCAATAGCTAGTGGAAATTGGATGCCTAATTTATGCTTGATAGATATATTTTTTGAACCTCTACTAGTTGATGAATCAATTAGATAGAATTACCATTTTCTCATCCAAATATCTTGAAAGTAATATGGAGCATTGATAAATCATCAAAATTTAATGTATGAGAAACTAGGGAGTTGGATAAACCAATTTATCAATAAGGAAGTAACTATAATTTCTTACGTTGGGAAATCAAACAAATCACTATGTTGAGGTTGAGGCTATGTTTATAAGTATTAAGTTTTACATGGATAGGAGCTGCTCTAAACTTTGGGTGGAAGGAGACTCTTTAAACATAATCAACTATCTATGTGGAACCCAAAATCCTAGCTGGAGTGTCGATCATTTGATTAAGGATGCTATTATGATGTTGAGATCTTGTGAGGAAACTTGTGTTTCTCACATATATCAAGAGGGAAATTCATTGGCATATTTTTTCGCTAATGAAGTTGTCAGATTTAATGAGTATAAGGCATGGGAGGAGTACTCTCTCCTTCCCGAGGTTGCTAAGATTTTAATGTGAAATGATGGATTTGGCTGAGTTTATGTGGTGGCTTTATTTTACCATTAGTACTGGCATTATACTCACACGCTTTGTGGGTATCGCTTGGCTTGTTAGCTCTTAATTGAACATTTCTTGCCAGGGTTTTCTGCTACTGGTTTTTGTGAATATGGGGGGTGACTGATTATAATTGAGCCCTATTCTTGTGCGAGTCTGGGGAAGAAGAAGAAAATTTGGAGGATCCTCCAACATGGGAATTTTACGCCTTTCCTAGAAAGGCTTCATGAACATGATCCCAATGCTTCAACAAAGTTTGTTTCATATTGGCACAATCGTAAATTCTAGATCAAGGGAATAGTAGTTGATATCAATGAGGAGCTTATAGCTACTGTGATTGGGTTGACTATGGTTGGTCATAAATTCTTCAAGGATAAGAAGAGAAATGAGGAGGCAATGGCTCAATTATTTAAAGATGATGAATGGAAAAAACTCATCAAGATGGAGGCTTGGGGCTATGAGTGAAAGTCTCTAAAGAACATATGGGTGGATATTATAGAAATTATCATGTGGTATGTGACTCTGGAAGGCAGGTTCACTGCTATCCTTGGCCACCATTTTACTCTTTTAAATAATTTTAGGCATGGGTTGTTTATTTATTTTTCATTCTTTCTCTTGTCCTCCATGGAGGTTCGTGTATGCACATTTGAAAAATAAGAGGGCTTCGGTCCTACACAAGGGCCTCATATTGTTAATTATGGAGCATGTAAAATCCCTAATTCTTGCCACCTCAATTAAGGGAAAGGAAAAGACTTTAAGTGATGATTCTAGCTCATCTGGTTTAGATACCAACATGGTTGAGGAAGAGGATTGGAATGAAGAAGGTGAGGATGGGTCTCCCTCCCCTATGGCTACCCCTTCTAAGAAGAGAAAGAAGGGTAACCTTAAAGGAAAACGGGCAACCAAGTAGCTTATTCTTCAAGAGTTGGAGTCCCAGTCTGATGGGAACGACACAGAGGTGGATTCTAGGGATTCCAGGTCCAAGGATGATGTTGTGATTATTGATCAAGTTGATGTTGAGGCAGGAGGTAAGGAGGAGGTTTTACAAGAGAATGTTGTGACCATGGAGCTCAAGGAGAAGCCTAGAAGGGATTATAAATGCATTGCCAAGATGAGGAACCAGGCCACAAAAGATGTGGTAAAAGATACCAAGGATCATTGCAAGGAGAAGGTTATTGAGGAGAAGGCAGTGGAAATTGATCTCCCTAGTTTGAAACACTCCAAATGTGGAACCTATTGGTGAGAATCTTGTGCAGGAGGAAGAGGGTGTGGAGCAGAAGCATGTGAAGCAAGAAACTCTCAAGGTTAACTCCTTGTTAGAGGAATTCTCCTATCTTAATGATGACATCACCTTTATTCTTGAGCTCCTTGACATGGCAAGGGTGGGGGACACTAGTACTTTCAAATTGGAAAAATGGACTCTTTAGGAATTCAACAAGGTTAACATCAAAATCATGGGATTGAAAGAGAATGTGCAAAATATTCCAAAAGGGTTTTCCTCGGATATTCTGATTGATAGGATTGTTGATCTTGAGTGTTCATTCTTTGATTTTAAGTCTTTATGTGAACATCACTTAGCTGATTTAGAGGCCAAGGTGTTGGATACCAATGTGGATATCAAGAAATTGATCCATGCCTGTCATATTTTTGTTAAGAATAGTGTGGATTCTTTGGAGGTCTTGTTCCACAAGATCGGTGAGCTTAGAGAATACCAGTTATATTTTTTTGAGTTGATGGAGAAGAATTAGGTGTCTAAAGGAAAAGGGAAAAAAGGTGGAAAGGACGATGTTAAAGGCCTTACTGCTAGAGGGATGGGTGACTAGAGGAAGTCTTTTGAGGATGAGAAAAAATAACTGTTAGACATGATTGGCCTTCATAGGAACCAGGAACTTGAGGTGGCTAACACCTTAAGAAACATGACGTAGTGTCCAGTTCTATGTTTTTCTATGTTTGTTTCTTTGCTGCTAGTTTTTGGTTTCTTTCTTGTTATTTTGTTATTTTTTTTGTTGATGGTTGTTGTTGATAGTCTAGTGTTACATCCTTTGAGCAGCATTTTGTATCTATAGTTGTAAAGGGTTTCAGGTCCCTTCAAAACCTATTTTTCCCATATAATCAAAACTATAATTTCCTAAATGGATAAATCATTATTCTTTATTAAAGCATTTTTTACTTTTTTTGAACTCAAGTTGAAGGTAGTATTTGTAAGCTAACTTCTTTCCAAAATCCATAACTCTTTCTCTCTCTAACCTAGGGAGATTGTGTTGGTGTAATTAATATTTAATTACACTTTACATAAGTTTACTTAGGTAATTATTTAATTCTTAGGTTAATTAGTTGTCATCCTTATCTTGTTGATCAAGATAAGATTAGGGTTATGCATCTTTGCTTTTATAAAGCAAATCATTATCATGTAATTATTGAATTCTCGAATAATATTATGTTGCACATCTTTTTGCAACCTCTCTTGCTTTTTTATTTTTCTCTTCTGTGGAAGGATATTCTGGTTTGCAAATCTAATCTTGGTTTCTAATAGATTGTGCATCTAGCAATTGAATAGACTAGGTTGAATATTATGTAAATGTGTTATGATAGTACAACTTCTATAATTTGATTGTGTAAATTATTATTGATTAGAGTGATCCAATCAATGATCTCCTTGCCACCTATAATTCTAACAATAAATTGAAACACCCATGAAAGGAACTATTTGGTATTTGGATTACCTATAATTATGTTAAGCAAGGTAATTAAGTCATGTATTTACTCAACCAACTCACTTTGATGGATTATTTTAGGTACTCTAGATGTTTTACTTATTTCTTTATTTATGCAAACTTTATTGATTATCCAAATGCATTGGTCAAAATTATTCTCATAAAACTACCTACTTGATTCAATTTTTATTTTTTCATACTTCTCATAAGTGGGAATCATAAATATGTATCGTATATGTTTTGAAAAGAACTAAATAATTTTTTGGTCAGTAAAATTTTAAATTTCTTTGATGTTTTGATTATAGAATTGTGCATAGGTCAAAATCAAATTAGGAGATTGAATTAAGGTAAGGAAGGTAGTAAGTTGTATCATCCCACTTTCCATAATGTTCATAACTCATCTACTTTTTTATTTTGTTTCATTGACTCTCTTATGGAATTATTTTATATTTAAATACCTAAGATCCATATTTGAAATTTTCATCACTTCTAAGATGATGTTTGAAGGAGGAACTACTTCTTTGAACGCATACTTCACTTATAAGGTGATGTTATATGCTCAAAATATTTTAGTTATGAAGACATGAGAAAAATATTCAATAAGCAATTGGCTGGATTTTTAAACTCAAGATGTAGGTTTAAAACTACATGGAAAATTCAAATTATGAGGGAATTGTTTACAATAAATTTTTGGGATTTTTTTGCATGTTTGGAATTATAAGGGTGTGGGTGGAGTTCAAAGTATTGGATGGAAGTGAAAAAAACTATTAGGGTTGAGGAGTAAGTTTGTTGTTACTAGGTGAGAAGTGAGGTATAAAATTTTGAATGTAATTTACAAGCAAAGAAGTGAGCTTGAAATGTAACTTTGTAAGTTTTGTAAACGAGCATGTGAAGTTTGAGATTCTAATTGAGTGAAATGTTGAAGTCTTAATAATTATTTGCATAAATATAAGGCATTAAATAGAGTAAGATAAGTTCAAAAAATTGAGGATTAATTTTTTTTTTTGGGAAATGTAGTTTGAATGTAATTGGCAAAGTTATAATTATAGGCACAAAGTCTAATATTCTAAAGCTTCAAGAATTAGATGTGAATTTTAATATAAAGATATAAGTTTTAATACTCATATAGATGCATGAAATACTCAAAACCTTTAATAAGAATTGACCTAATGTAATTTTAACAAGTAACCATAAACCCTAGAGAAATTTTGAATTTTACAATGAAAGAAATGAAAACATAGAAGTAGGATTTAATAAAGTAGCAAGTATCTAAAGCCTGGTTGAGGAAATATTGGGATAGAGGATGAAATTTAAAATAATGAAATATTTAAACATAAAGATATAGGAAACCTACAAAATCCTTGAAATGGTCAAAAACCTACTCCTATACATATTTTATTGTAATGTATGGGACAATCAAACTTGCTCAAAAATTGATTTGTAATGGTGTAGTGAGTTTGTAGAAGTGAGATTAAAAGACCAAAAAAGTTTACAAATGACAAAAATAATGAAAGATCATTTTGAAAGTGATAGAAAATATTGTGGACAAAATGATGAGAAATGTTGTGGAATTTTAAAATCCTACTCCACATGTGAGAAATAAGTTGCCCTTTTTTAGTTTTAGCTATAGAGTTGTGAGCTCCAATTGAATGTTTGTAATTGAAAAGTGATGGGAGAACCCAATAATAAGTAGTATGTACACATGCATTCAAATTTTTATTATAAGTTAGTAAGTGTTACAAATGTACATGTGAATTTTAATTCTCAACCTTGTTAACAATGTAAACTTTTAGAGTGGGGATGTAATGTGATAATATCATTATACTGCAATATTAGAAGTATGAAAACTTGAAATAGTTATGGAAAACATTTTTATGGAGTTTGATGATAGGTATGTAACATCTACAAGGATGTAAATTTTATGACTTTGACAAGTAACAAAGGTTTGTCGGGTGTTAGGGTTTAGAGGTAAGACTGCTAAAAGGATATAAAGCTAAACCTCAAGAAGGATATTGTTTTATAACTTTTTCCTTAGAATTCTTACTCCCCCTTGAAACATAACTTTTCCAAGGACCTCCAAAAACATTTGAATATTATAACAAATACTTATTACACTTATACTTCACACCAAAGCATTGAACATGAAAATTGGATATAACAACTCAATGACTAGAAAATTTAAAAGATTTCTTGACTAACATGAAAGGCATGGAATTTGAAATCACCTATTGAGAATTTTAGGACAAGAATAAGATCTAATTGGGAATAAGAGCTATACTTGGGTTGGTTTCTAAGATGAACCTACAATCTCAATTGTAGATCAACTCTTAACCATTAGGAAATAGATTTAGTAATTTTGGAAAAAAAAAGACCCAAGAGATAAATAATTTGAAAAAGAAAATATGGGACCAAAGAAAAAAACTAAAAAATAAAGAGTAAGAAAAAATCCTAAATCATCTAATTACAAAGTATAGATTGCTTTCAATACTTGAACATTTTGAGATATTTCTCGCTATAAGGAAATGTAAGAGCTATGTACTATCAAGATTATCTCTATAAGAATATCGTTGTTGTGAATGAGGTGTAATACCCAATTGGTTCATCATCTAGGTCCTATTGATACTTGTTAGTTAAGTTTACCTAGTTACACATATCAACTTTATTTTTCATTTCATAAAATTAAGACATTCGTGACAATCTTAAGTTGTCCTATGTCAAATCTTGGCCTATATAATCAGGGGTATCTCATACATTATATATGATCATTCTATTTTCATTATGTTAGCCCCATTCTTGAACTTTCCAATTTTCAAACTTTTGGCATCAAAATCCTTATGTTAAGCATGTCCTACTCATAAAACTCCTATTATCCTCATGTGTTAAATCATTCATTGATCTGAAGAAAAATCAATTGTCATCTCAGTTCTCACCCATAAAAGCAATGATATAGCTTGCCAAAAACTATGAAAATAATTAAATTTGAAAATATGTAAGAGCTAGTGCAAATTTTATTTTTTCGTGAAGTGATTTATGAAAAGCATTAAATTTTAAGTTTCATTGAAGTTGGAGCTAAATTGTTTGGAAAGGAGGTTCATAATTTTTTTTTAAATTACAGGAATCAGGTAGCCCCCTATAAAATATAGTGTGCTTGGTAAAAAAATTCATGTGACCAGTGACACTGGAGTGACACACCCTCCAATACCATGAGGACAGGGGGAGACTAGACCTTGTGACTGAGGATGGGGGGAGACTGGACCTTGTGATCTCTTGACTACAACAAGATGCTTTAGCCAATCGAGCTAGGCCCCCCACCCCAAGGAGGTTCTATTATGCCTTGCATAACCACCCCACTTTGATCTGGATCAAAATGGGTCCCCCTTCTCTTTTGTTTTCTTTGCCTTTGTTATTTGCTTTGTTTTTGGGGTTCTTCTATTTCTCCTTTCTTCATCTTTTGTTTTGTCTGATCTAATTTAGGTTCTGCCTCAGTCAGAATTCAGGTTTTCTCCTGAGTTCAGGATTTCCCACCCAATCCGAATTTTCTCAGATCTCACTCAAGCTCCGGCCGAGCGCTATTGTTTGGGGATTTTTGGTCTTCGCAGAAATTTGCATGGACCGTATTTTCCTAAAATCCCCGAGGCCTCCGAGGAAATGTCTCCTTCTTTGTAGATTTCTTTCTCCTCCGAATTTTCCTACATCTCGCTCGAACTCCGGCTGAGCGTTGTCGTTCGAGGATTTTTAGTCTTTGCGAAAATCTGCGTGGACTGGATTTTTGCGGATTTCTTTCTCCCCCAGATTTTCCCAAAATCTGTTGTTCCCTATTTGTTCCAAGTTTTCTGGAATGTCTTCTTCTTCACGAAAATCTGTCCCAGGCGGATTTCCCTAGAATCTGGTAGAATGTGAGGAAGTATGGAGTAGTAAGGCTAGTTAATAAATGATGATGCATTTTATGAATAATTGATGCTATTTTGAGATCTCTCATGTTGTTCCTTCATTGATAATGATCGGATTAAGTTTCTAATGGGTATTTTAATGCTTATTCTGTTGGAATCTGCCTAGCTCAGAATTCTCTGAAATTCCACCCTGGCTTGGATTCCGCGGGTTGGCCTGAAACCCGAACTGCTTGTATGATCATTTTGTTTGAAGATTTAATGATACCCTACTAATATAGGATTCATTTTAATGACGTTTTTGATTAATTAACTTATCTCTGTGTGATCTTTACTATGGTTTTCTTTGTTGAATGTAGGATTGAATCCTACACATGATGATATTTGTCAAGGGAGCTCAGTTGGGGTGCATTCTCCAATCTAGTTGGTCATGAAAATTAGCTAAGGCAAAGGTCGGCAAGATTTTCCTAACCTCTTGCCGACTGGTGGCTTGGCTCTGTCTACTAAGGATCTAAGGGGGGGTGTTAGAACTGCACAATTTTGATGATATTACATATTGTCCATACTCGCAAAGTTTCTAGAAAAGTCCCAACATGAGCATATTTTCCCCATATTTGGCCCTGTTGCACTATAGATTCCATCAAGTCTGGATACTCCACATTATAGGTCATATCGCCATGAGATCATCAAAGTCTCCCCAACTTATAGTGCATTCTACTAATTATGTGTCTCTATTTCCTATTGGCAAGACCTCAGGGATGTCACCGCAACTGGAGTTCACATGCAATTTCCAATTGACAACACATCATTTAGAGTCACAGTGACTAAGAGTTTCCAGTCAGCATAGGTTGGTCTTCGGGGGACTGTCTTGGTGAAATCTTCAAGTCTCACTGACCATTGTCAAAAGGATTCATATATCGGCATAGGGTTTTCTCCCCGCCAAGAGGTCTTGGAAAAAATTTCAAGTCTCGCCGACCGCCAACAAAGCAAACACACTTTTGCAGGACTCAACTACACCGGGGTAACATCTCACCAAGCGGCTCTGGTCATGCCAACATAGGACAAGGGATTCTATTAGTATGTCTTTGGGGAGAGAATCAAAGTGTCTTGCCGACAGGGAGGGGTCCCATCAAAGGTCTAAGGTCAGTGATAATTTTTCCTTCAACAGGAGATCTTGTTAATTAGCATGGGTCTCGCCGAAGGGAGTTGCATTCGGCGAAGGATAAAACCTTCGGAATAATGTCTAGCTAAAGAGTTAGGGTCACAACGACAACAAAAAAAAATGACATCAGCAAAACAGAGTGTCTTCGACCAAAGGTCTCACCGATGTGAGATTGTCTCACCGAAAGGATAGAAAGAGCTCGCTAAAAGATCTAAGGTTCGGCGAGATGTCTCATCGACTAAACAAACTCTCGTCAAACTCAATGAACACTTGGCGAAGGACAAGACCTCAGTGTAAGGTCTTAGCAAATTCTGAAGGTCATGCCGAAACAAACTAAGATCGGGGAGACTCCAGAAGAATAAACGGCACTCGGTGAAATGTCTAGGTGACTCTAAGATGTCTCAGTGAAAGAAATGGAGGTCGGCAGAAGGTTGTGGCTTTGGCATAATATTTGGCCGAAACAAGAAAGTCACACCAAAAGGAAATGGGCTCGGTAAGAGGACAAAAGTTTGAGGAAAGGTCTCCCTGAAACATTGGGGTCTCCCCGACATCAAAGATGAGCTCGCCCAAGGAGTCTAGCATCGTCGAGACTCTCGTCGATAGAATGAACTCGGGGAGAAAAAGAGGACATCGCTATGAGGTCACAACGACAAGCGATGGTCTCGCCGACATGGAGAGGTTCGCTGAAAGGTTTGCATCTTTGCTAGGAAGTCTCAGCGAAATGAAGGAGTCTTATCGATGGGTTTTGTGGACTCGATATGATTTCTACTACTCGCTGAAACGTCTTGTCGACTATCTAGTGTCATGCCAATAACTACACAATGGTGAAATCACATCGGCGAGACACCGATGATGTCTCACCAACATGTAATTCAATGGGGATCACTTTTGACTGCCCCAAAATTTGGCATTGTGAATGTCTAACCAATTAGGAGGAGCTAAGAGGGTTGTCCTGCGACAGTTTGATCAATTGACTGCCCCTGTGGAAAAGACTAACATAATGCAATCAAGATGGATTCATTCTGAGATCACTGAGGGATGAATCTGTTTGGATAAAATGTTCAAATCTACAAAGAAGCCCAATGGCATTTCCAAAAGATGGTCAAATGTACAGAGAGGTCCAGAATAGAAAGGAGGCCAAAGGAAGGATCTGTGACTCATAGGGATAGCTGTAATGACCACTGGCAAGGAGGTAGATCAATATTAATGGAGATATTTTGAGCATTCAAGGCGGACTGCAAGAGATTTCAAAGATGGACATGGAGACAGGAGAGTAAAGGTTGTAGCTGCAAAAGATCTAAGGTCGTCCCTGGAACAACTTTTTAGCATGGACAGTAGGGCTTCACATTGAATGCGGTTTTGACTTTCTTTAGAAAGATTTGAGAGTCAATTCTCCAGTCTACAAATATTTTGTAAACCCTAGTGCAGGGGACAGCACATTCCTGTTGGGGCATTTTTCCTCTTTAAAAAGGTTAGAACTTTTAGTGTTAGCACTTCTAGATTAGAACTTCTAGGTTTAGAGGACTTTTAGACTGAGAACTGTTTAGAATTAGAACTGTTAGGAGTTAGTCAGTTAACAGAAGGAGATAGAGTTGCATCTCGATTCTTAGTAATGAGAGCTTCTCTTATCTTCTTGGTTAGTAGTTAGATTTTAGTACAGACTGTAATGTATTTTCTAAGTTCTCTTAGTGTAGGTGGAAACAATTTGGAGCATCAGATTCTCTGTTCACTGGTGATTGTGCTAGCTTTGTAAATATTGCTTATCTATTTTATTGACAATAGAAGCAATCAGAGTTTAATCTACTTCATGTTGTGTTCCTGAATGATATTTGTCTTAATTGATCATTTGATTTGTGAAGTCTTCAAGGAATGAAATATTATTTTGTGTTTTATTTAAATGGTAATTAAAATCTATTATGCGAATTAGCACTGTGAATGAAGGAGGTTGTGTGTCAATCACAAGTTTACTTTGTTCTACAGTTTTGGTTTACAAATTCCTTGAAGTTAACAAGTCTAGTTAAGATTGGATGAACTATTGTTCTTTTCAATTTCAAAACCCTGATCTATCTTTTGTTGTTTCTTTAAAACCCCTGTTAGAATAGGTTTTATTTCATGCTTGATCTTAGAATGATCCAGAAGCCCAACACCAGCAAGCCCCTTGAACATTACTATTGCATTGACCACTGAGTAACATTAGCAAAGTTGAGACCCAACTACAAAGACCTTGGGAGCTAAGGCATCCATGTGTTGCCTTTCTCTTTCAAGAGAAGCAGAATAGCAATATTCTACTTGCATTGTTGTGGTGCCAAAATCGCAAGACTGGGGCAACCATCATACCACCTTTACCAACTCCGCTCACTCCACCAAGATTTTCACCAATACCCCAGTGGGTACCCATTAAGCCACCATCACATCCATCTCAATTGTCATCACAGCTGGTTCAACCTATTCAACAGCTGGCTCAACCACCACCACCCCCACTAATTGCAGTCTTTCAGAATAATCCCTCTCCATTGGGGACTATTTTGGGAGGTTTTCACAATATGCCCAAGAACCCTGAGAAATTCTACCCTAAGTACTTTCATGGTGAATCACGGAGTGCTAAGGAGCACATACAAGCTTTCAAGGATGCTTGTACTAGAGCTCAGATAGCTCACCATGATGTAGTATGTAGGTTATTCCCTTACTCTTTAAGGGATATGGCATACAATTGGTACCTTAATCTTCCTCAAGGTTCCATTCTAACCTAGATGCACTTGGAAAATTCTTTTATTAATCAGTTTAGGGTCTATGTGGATCCAGCTCTTTTATACCACCAGTTTACCACTATTAGAAAGGAACCAGGTGAACCCTTTCCTTTATTCAATACCAGGTTCCAACAGATGTATAGGAGATTGCAAGATCCCTATTTAGTTACTGAGGATAGTTCCATCCAAGCATACTTTAGGGTTATAGATCCCTTGCTTGGTTTGTTCTTGCAAAGGACTTATCAACCAACTGATATTGATTCTCTATTCAAAGTTTACTATCTAGCTATCAACCTGCAGCAGCAAATCAGTTCTCAACAAGGAAGCCTAGGGGGAGGTTTCCCTTCAATAGGATATCAGATGCATAGCCCGACTCCTCAATTCAATACTATCCCAGGAATTTCTTCCTCCCACTATGGGCCTATATCTAAATTGCAAACTCAACCGCCTGTCCCATTCTTTGCTACTGGAACTCCTAAGCCCTTCCAAAAATCATAGATTCCTCAAAATTCATAGGGTTATCATAACCAAATTGGAACACCAAATCATGGTGGTTAGCCACCTGCTGCTAAGAATGTGGAGAGTGAGAAAATAGTCCAGCTAACAAATGAGGTAGAAACCTTGAAGAAAACACTGTCTCAAGTTACAAATGACATGGCTCAGCTTCGGTTGAACTCTTCCCAAAACCAAGGGAACTACCCTAATCAAAACAGCAACAACTAGGGTACTTATCAGAATAACAACAACTACAACCAAAGAGGTTATCAAAACCAAAACAGGGGTACAACCAGAGAACAAATAACAATAGGCAATGGAATACAGGGCCCAATAATGGTGGAGTTCCTCATAACTATCAAGCAAATGAGGAGATATCACATACTGCAAACATGGTTGGCCTGAATTTCATGAATAACTGGTGTAGGCTGCATGATATGGTGACCCATTCTGAGGTAAACTGCCCTCAGATGGAGAAAGTTGTCAAGATGGCACACGAAGATTCCCACACATTCCAGGGGAATTCCAACAAAGGAAGTGACTCAATGGATACTGCAATGACTTATGAGTTCTTTGAGGAAAAGCCTTCATTCCCAAGGCAAGAAGAAAATGAACCAGAGGAGGATTCATATGATGCCCAAGCTTTTCAAACAAAAGGAGGACACTTTCTGATAAATCAAGGTAAGGGTCCATTCACTACCTCGGCACCTCCTAATCACATGGTGCCTCCAAATCAAAATGTTGATAATAATCCTCCTCCACCAAAAGGCCCGCTTGACCTCCATAACAAGGGTAATCCCTCTGTTGTTTTCAAAATTAATCCAAGTCATAATACAGAATTTGACATTGTTTCTGAGATGCAGAAACATAAAACTTCTTTGTCATATTTTGACATTTTAAAATGGTGCCCTACTCAAAGGTAGATAGTGCTGAAAGCTCTAGAACAATATGATAAGTCAAAAGGAAAGAGCAAGGTGGCACCTGCTGGGGACGTGAATGTAGCCTTATACAGAAACAAGGTAGGTACTCCACCTTTTGTTTTAAGTTTAAGAATTTTTGGCAAGAACCTACATAACTGTTTATTGGATTAAGGGGCTTTGGGAAATGTCATGCCATTTTCCATATGCAAGAAGTTAGGATTAAACCCCATTCAAACCAATAAGAAAGTCATTCAACTTGACAAAACAGAGGTTAATGTGGTAGGGGAATTAAGAAACATACATGTTCAACTAGGATCAGATCCTAGGATCGTAACCAACATAGATATTCAAGTGGTAGATATTCCCGAGACCTATGGTATGCTGCTAAGCTGAGATTTGATGAAAAATTTAGGGGGATATATTTCCCTTGACTTTTCACATATGTGGCTATCATGGAAAGGGATTCCTGATCAGATTAGGATTAAAAGTGAGCCTCGCCTCAAGCATATCATCACTAAGTATGATTTTCCCAATGAGGTGGCTTACTTTGAGACTGAGATGGAGGTTTATAAACAAGAGGAAATTCTAACCTTCTTAGTTTTCAATGCTAAGAACATGTCAAAAAAAAAACCCCCTAACCCCACCATTGATGAAAATCAATAGGCCCTGATTAGAAAGTTGCGACAAGACCAACTAGTCTTAGGGGCAGATATAGATCTGCAAAGTCTCCTGCTCCCTAATTAGTGCAGGGTACATTACCAAAGTCATTCTGAATTGACTTGTCAACCTTGCAGAGATATTTTAAATCATGTTTCCCAAGCTGAGGAAGCTAGCACGAGTCGCCCTGAGACCATTGTAGACTGCTTCTCATTTGAGGCCAAGGAAGCAACCATGTTAACCATGGATACCATACTTTCAAAATAAATCCCTTCTCAGATCAAACCTACTCTAGACACATGTCCAAATCAGTATATTGATGAGGAGAAGCCCCAAGGTTTGTTTAACACCCCCTCACCTACAAATGTACCAAAGCCCAAAAGGATAACCAAAGACACAAGCGATTGTCAAAAGGCTAGCCACAGGTTAGATGATATAACTAAGCAAGAATTGGAGATTGCATCTAAGGAACTTGCAGGGCATCATTTCCCTATACCTGATGCAAAAGATCAAGCAGCCCCAATTATGACTCATCTAACTCAAGCACTCATAACAGCTTCAAAAGAATCAACTCCAACATGTGATCAATTGTGGACCCTCACATTTGATGGATCCAAATCTAAGGCAGGTAGTGGTGTTGGAATTGTACTAACCAGCCCTAAAGGGAAAACTTTATTTGCTTCTTACAAGTTGCAATTTGGGTGTACTAACAACGTAGCAGAGTATGAAGCTCTGGCACAAGGATTGATGTTTGCACACAAGAAGAAGGTCACTTCCTTGATGGTCAAGGGAGATTCAAAAATAGTTATCAAGCAAGTGCGCAGCTAATACACATGTCACAACAGAAGACTCGTAGCTTATAGAAATTAGGTATGGAACCTGATTGAGGACTTTGATGCTTTTGGGATTAGCTTAATCCCTAGAGAAGAAAATCAGGAAGTTGATTCATTGGTTGTTGCTGCAAGCACCTTGGAACCTATGCAAGGCTCCAAATTCAAAAGATTCTTAGTGGAACTGATGTCCACCCCAGCTGTTCTTGACAATATCTAGAATTTTAAAGTTTTCGATGATGACCGACATATCCTTGCTTTCCTAGAAAGTTCTGATGTTTTTGAAGGGAAAATCATTGATGATTCCAACAAGGATCAAGGAGATTGGAACTTGGGAGATTGTGATATAGAAGGGTTCCTTAATCTGAAAACTAATAACATTCCCAAGGGAATGGTTGCTCTAGAAATAATCTTTGACTCAGACCCAAGGGCTCGAGAGAAGGCATCAGCTGAAGAAAAGGGAGGCGAATATGAGACAGTTAACTTAGCTGATTCTGGCCCTAAAAGGAATGTCTACCTAGGGAAAGCCTGCCCTAAAGCAATCAGGGAAGACATATTGATGGTATTGAAGAAAGATATTTCTACAATTGCTTGGGGATATGAAGACTTAAAGAAATTTGATGCCTCTATTATGACTCACACTATTCCCTTGAAGCCCAAAGCTAAACCATTTCGATAGAAGCAGTGTCCTATCAACACCCTGATTGAGCCATTGATCTATAAAGAAGTTCAAAAATTTCTCTCTGCAAGGATAATCTTTCCTATACGCCATTCAACATGGGTAGCCAACTTAGTTCTAGTCCGCAAGAAAAATGGGGAGATCAGGCTATGTGTTGACTTCAGAAACTTGTATAGGGCTTCAGAAAAGGATAACTACCCACTTCCTTCACTGGATGAGGTCTTGCAGACCATCAATGGAGCTCAGATGATGTCATTCTTGGATGGTTACTTTGATATAATTAGGTAATGGTCGACTTTGAAGACAGGATGAAAACGGCTTTCACTACAAAGTGGGGGACGTTTGCATACAGAAGAATTCCATTCGGTCTGATAAACGCTGGAGAAACTTTCCAGTGTGCCATGGACATAGCTTTCAAAGATCTAATTGGAAAATGCATTATTGTTTATATGGATGACTTGACAGTGTTCTCCAAGGACCAACTGAATCATGCTGCAGACTTAGCCAAAGTTCTCGAGAGATGTATCCAATATGGCGTCTCCTTGAATCTCAACAAATGCGTGTTCGGAGTTTCTGAAGGGAAACTGTTAGGGCACATAATTTTTGAAAGAGGGATTTCAATCGACCCAAATCGAGTTGAATCCATTCTGAATATTGCCAGGCCAGGGAGCAAGAAAGAGCTAAGATCTTTCTTTGGAAAGATCAACTTCGTAAGAAAGTTTATCATAGGCTTTGCAGAGACTGTAAAGCCACTAAATGAAATGATGAAGGACTCTAGTACAGAGTGGACTAAGGGGGTGAAGGTCGCATTCGCGCAATTCAAGTGGTCCATTTCAGAGGCACCTGTGCTCACTAGCCCTGACTATCTCAGACCGTTTTACATCTACTCTTTTGCTTCGGAACACTCATGCGCAGCAGTGTTAACTCAATGAAGAGCAGAGGCAAAGGAGAGACTGATTATTTTCATGATCTCTCCATTCAAAAATGCGGAAATCAAATACCCACCCCTGGAGAAGCAAGCTTTCGCACTGGTTAGAGTTGTCAAGAAGTTCTGACATTACATCCTTTGCAGCCAAAGCATTGTTGTAGTTCCTGACGTAGCTATGAAGTCTTTACTCATGCAGAGTGAGCTGGGAGAAAGGAGAGGCAAATGGATGGCCATCTTGCAAGAATTTGACCTGGAGATACACCCTATGAAGCTAGTCAGGGGCACGGGTTTATCTCAGTTCATGGAAAACACTGGCGACAACATCATCTGTCAGCAATACATGACCCAGTGTTTCTCTAATGACCCCTGGTATGTTGATACCATATGATTTATGCTCAACAATCAATGTCTAGAAGGAATGAATGCCACTCAAAGAGAGAGGCCTAAGACTGAAGAGTTCTCATTACATGCTCAAAGGAGGGTTGCTATACAGGAGGAATTTCGAAGGAGTATACCTGAGATGCCTTGATCATCAAGAGGCACAACATGTGATCTATGAGTTTCATGGGAAACATGGCATAGGTCATGGGTCTATAGATTCTTTAGCACACTAGATCCTTTGATCTGGTTATTACTAGCCCTATGTATTCAAAGATTCTGGTGCAGGAGCACCTGGAAAAGTTTAAGTTTTTTTTTTTGAAGTTTTTGGTTAAAGGTTTAATTTTGTTGTGTAAGGTCTTGTGGACCATCTTATTTGTGGTTTAGGACCTTTTCTCCTTAGGTTAGAAGTGGTGAAGTTGAATAAGCTCTGGAAGCATTTGTTTGGTTATTTTCTAAACAATAGACAAAGGTGGCAAAACACACCGTGTTTTACAACACTTATCCTTTGGACGTTCCTAGGCTCGGAAAAGGAAACCTAACTGTTTCCAAGATTTTTAAAAGGAAGCTCTCGACCTGTTTGAAAGGTTGGAAGATTTGGAACATTGGCAGTTTTCATGAGAATAAGAAAGAAACAGTGATTTTGTTGTGGAAAATCTGTTTTTCTATTCTTGTTTGCGTGACAGCAATTGGATGAATTGAACAAGACATTTTGTTGGTTTTTTTAGAATGTAAAGAATTCTTTTGAAGCATTCTTGTGGCATTTTAGATAGCTAGTTCATCGTTGCTTTCCATTCTTGTAAATTCTCTGTTTTCTCCTTATTGTTGTTTTGACTGGTAAACTGCATTAAGATGGGGTTTTAGACTGCATTCCCACCGTACCAAGAAGTATGGGAACATTGGGAAGGTGGCTAAAATCCATCATTGTACATACTTTAGCTGTAGGAGTCTATAGGATGCATAACATCATGATCAAAGTCTTTCCCTAGGCGAGTTGTTGATACCCGGCTTGGGAAGACAGTGAATTGAAAAGCCCTAACATGGCAGGGGTGACAAAGATTTAACATTACAAGGTGTGTAGTGGTTGCAGGAGGTCTCAAGAAGGTTGGCAGGAAAGGTGAAATCCTTGTCAGACCAAATGGTGGCAAGAAGAAGCAAAATAGACCAAGAGATTGTCTAAAACCCTAGTTTCTTGCAAAATCTGGGTTGTACCTGTGTACGGACAGAAAAGGGTCCCAAACCCCAAAAATCTTGTAGAGCTTGGAAATTGAGCCAAGGTGTTAGAAGGAATTTTGGCACAAACTTTTGAAAGGGAGGAGTTTTGAATGGTTCCTTTGAGTTGAGAGGGCTAAAAGGGGCTCAAGGCTAGTAGCCTTCCCAAACCCTAGAATAGGGTTATATGCTAGCGATGGAGAATTGAGGTTTGTAGGTCAACCAAGGACCTTTGACAGATGATTTTGAAGTCATGTAAGTTAATATACACCCCTGCAACAAGGTTAGGAAGCACTGGAGGTTAGCTAGTCTTTAAGTGTATTAAGGGCTAGATGGAGAATGTGAGGAAAAGCACCAAGAATTGCTTGTTTAAGGCATTGTAAAAGATAGCAGGGTTGGCCAGTAAGACTAGGAGTTCTATTATCAGGAATAGGACTTATAGGTTAGGGTGAAAAATATCCCTTAGGAGTTCTCAAGGCAAGGACTCAGAGCATGGAACGGTGAGAGTTCCAACCAACCCTATCCCTATCAAATTCCCATTAGCATGTGAGGACATGTCATGTCTGTCAGATTTCTGCACCAAGGGAACGCTATGCAGCCATGCCATTGTAGCCAGTCTATGAGATAAGGCCCTTTTCCCAATGGGCACTAGATTTCATTGGGGTCATTAGCCCAAACTCTTTTGTAGGAAATAAATTTATTTTGACTGCAATTGACTACTGCATAAGGTGGACAGAGGCTATACCCTGCAAGAATAGCACAACAGAGGTAGTGATCAAGTTCCTTACCGAATGCATCACTACAAGGTTTGGGGTACCCTTCACTCTGGTATGTGACAATGGCTCTACTTTCTCTTCTGCTGAATTTATTTCCTGGGCATATGATCACAAGATTGTCTTGAAATATTCTTCAAATTATTATCCACAAGGAAATAGAGTTGCAGAGTCAAGCAATAAGAATCTCTTAGGGGTCATTAAGAAACTGTTAGAGCATAACCCTAGAGACTGGCATACCCAGCTCAGATTCACATTATGGATAGATAGGACTAGGATTAAGGTTGCCTTAAACACCTCACCATTCAAGCTTGTATATGGCCAAGAGCCTATCTTTCCTATCCATCTGCAAATACCTATCCTTGAGTTCATGCAGAGATTCTACTCCAATGACAATAGGATAGAGGTCAGGTTAGCTGCTTTGTTGAAATTAGAAGAGCAGAGAGATGTGGCCTTACAACAATTCTTTAGGCATCAGGCTGTTATCAAACGATGGTTTGACAAAAGAGCCAAGATAAAGTCTTTTAGGATATATGACCTAGTGTTGCTATAGGATAAGGCTAGTGAAAAGAAAGGAAATCACCAGAAATTTGACAAACTCTGGTTAGGTCCTTATCAAATTGTTGAGATCCTAGGGGAAAATGCTTTCAGACTGAGTAGCCTAACTGGAGAACCTGTTCCTTTGCCTGTTAATGGGCAGTTCCTTAAGCACTATTTTGAATCTTGAGGCTTGTTGATTTTTGTTCTGTATATAAGTAATTTGTTATTCTTTATGTAAATAATTAATTTTGTCTCTTGTTTGTAAATACTTTCTGTGTTTCTACTTGTAAATAATCTGCTGCTCCTTGTGTAGATAATTTACTCTTTGCTTGTAAATAGTTTCTTGCTTATTTGTTTGTTCTTTCCTTCTATCCTTTGTGTTTCCTTTGCTATTTGGTCTTTGTTTTGTTTTGTTCTTTGGGGTTTTATCTATTTCTTTTCATCTTTAAGTAGTGGGTTGTTATCTGAAGCATACTCTGGTAATTAGGAGAGAAGTGGTTTAGATTTTTTTTCAGGTTTTCTGATTGAATGATTTTGTCCTCAATTCATTGTTTCATGCTTGTTGACAATAAAAGTTGTGGAAAGTTTGAAACAAGGTCCCAAGTGAGTAACCTTCATCAGCTCCCCTAAATCTATCACAAATCATTAAAATCATCTCCTCTTGTAATGATATATTTGTCCTAGGATGACAGTGTTGTAAGATTTGAGTGAAAAATTTGATTGTCCAAGTGTTGTTATGAGGTCCATGGTAGTTTTCAACCCAGATCAGATGTTAAACATCTAACATATTGAAAAGAAAAAGAGAATTAAATGAAATATCTGAAACTTCAAAAGAAAAAAGAAAAGAATTATCAAAAGAAAAAGAGGATTCAATATGAATGGGTGATTCCAGTATCTCTACCGGGGCTATGGAAGCCTAACTGGTAGTAGAGCAATGCTGTGAGGAAACTAGAGGTATCTCCATCAGGGCTATGGATGTCTGACTGGCAGCAGAGCAATGCCCAGGATATCATTGCACAATAGCCAAAGGAAATCAACTCATGTAGCTCAAATCTTACACATTGTTGTCCAAAATATGAGGAAAACTTCATGGGAGTGTGATGCACAATCAAACACACACATAGATTCAGGGGGTAACCATTGATTGACTTACATTTGAGATTATAGCTCTACCTTGCTTTTTATAACTAACCCAATTGGAGTTGTGATGTTCATGAACCAGGAGTTCTAGGTAGCTAAATCCTTTAGATTCTTGAAAATGGTTAAACCATTTTCCCAGCCAAGTCGCTATTTGTTATGCCTTGCATAACCACCCCACTTTGATCTAGATTAAAATGGGTCCCCCTTCTCTTTTGTTTTCTTTTCCTTTGTTATTTGCTTTGTTTTTGGGGTTCTTCTATTTCTCCTTTCTTCATCTTTTGTTCTGTCTGATCTAATTTTGGTTCTACCTCAGTCGGAATTCGGGTTTTCTCCTGAGTTTGAGATTTTCCACGCAATCCAGATTTTCCCCGATCTCACTCAAGCTCCGGCCGAGCACTATTGTTTGGGGATTTTTGGTCTTCGTGGAAATCCGCGTGGACCGAATTTTCCAAAAATCCCTGAGGCCTTCGAGGAAATGTCTCCTATGTGGATTTCTTTCTCCCCCAGATTTTCCCAGATCTCACTCGAACTCTGGCTGAGCGTTGTCGTTCGGGGATTTTCGGTCTTCGTGGAAATCCGTGTGGAACAAATTTTCACAGATTTCTTTCTCCCCCATATTTTCCTGAAATCCATTGTTCCCTATTTGTTCCAAGTTTTCTAGAATGTCTTCTTCTTTGCAAAAATCCATCCCAGGCAGATTTCCCCAGAATCTGGTGGAATGTGAGGAAGTATGGAGTAGTAAGGCTAGTTAATAAATGATGATGCATTTTATGAATAATTGATGCTATTTTGAGATCTCTCATGTTGTTCCTTCATTGATAATGATTGGATTAAGTTTCTAATGGGTGTTTTAATGCTTATTCCGTTGGAATCTGCTGGCTCAAAATATTTCAAAATTCCTCCCTGACTTGGATTTCGCGGGGTTGGCCTAAAACCCGAACTGCTTGTATGATCATTTTGTTTGAAGATTTAACGGTACCCTACTGACATAGGATTTGTTTTAATGACATTTTTGATTAATTAACTTATGTTTGTGTGATCTTTACTATGGTTTTCTTTGTTGAATGTAGGATTGAATCCTACACATGATGATATTTGTCAAGGGAGCTCAGTTGGGGTGCATTCTCCAATCCAGTTGGTCATGAAAATTAGCTAAGGTAAAGGTCGGCAAGACTTTCCTAACCTCTTGCCGACTGGTGGCTTGGATCTGTCTGCTAAGGATCCAAGGGGGGTGTTAGAACTACACAATTTTGATGATATTACATATTGTTCATACTCGCAAAGTTTCCAGAAAAGTCCCACCATGAGCATATTTTCCCCATATCTGGCCCTGTTGCACTATAGATTCCATCAATTCCAGATACTCCACATTATAGGTCATATCGCCATGAGATCATCAAAGTCTCCCCGACTTATAGTGCATTTTGCTAAGTATGTGTCTCTATTGCTTGTCGGCAAGACCTCAGGGATGTCACCATGACTAGAGTTCACATGAAGTTGCCAATTGGCAACACCTCATTTAGAGTCACAGTGACTAAGAGTTTCTTGTCGACGTACGTTGGTCTTCAGGGGACTGTCTTGGAAAAATCTTCAAGTCTCGCTGACTGTTGTCAAAAGGATTCATATATCAGCATAGGTTTTTCTCCCCGCCAAGAGCTCTTAGCAAAAATTTCAAGTCTCGCTGACCGCCAACAAAGCAAACACACTTTGGCAGGACTCAACTGCATCGGGTTAACGTCTCACTGAGTGGCTCTGGTCATGCCGACATAGCACAGGGGATTCTGTCAGTATGTCTTCGGGGAGAGAATCAAAGTGTCTTGCCAACAGGGAGGGGTCCCATCAAAGGTCTAAGGTCAGTGATAATTTTTCCTTCCGCAGGAGATATTGTCGATTGGCATGGGTCTCGCCAAAGGGAGTTGCATTTGGCGAAGGATAAAACCTTCGGCATAATGTCTAGCCGAAGAGTTGGGGTCACAGCGACAACAAAAAAAAAACATCGGCAAAACGGAGTGTCTTCGGCCAAAGGTCTCACCGATGTGAGATTGTCTCACCGAAAGGACAGAAAGAGCTCGCCGAAAGATCTAAGGTTCAGCGAGATGTGTCATCGACTAAACAAACTCTCGCCAAACTCAAATGAACACTCGGTGAAGGACAAGACCTCGGTGTAAGGTCTTAGCAAATTCTGAAGGTCACACTGAAACAAACTAAGATTGGGGAGACTCCAGAAGAATAAACAGCACTCGGCGAAATGTGTGGGCGACTCCAAGATGTCTTAGCGAAAGAAGTGGAGGTCGGCAGAAGGTTGTGGCTTCGGCATAATATTTGGCCAAAACAAGATAGTCACACCAAAAGGAAATGGGCTCGGTAAGAGGAAAGAATTTCGGGGAAAGGTCTCCCCGACATCAGAGATGAGCTAGCCCAAAGAGTCTGGCATCGTCGAGACTCTCGTCGAAAAAACGAACTTGCGGAGAAAAAAAGGATATCGCTATGAGGTCACAACGACAAGTGATGGTCTCGCTGACATGGAGAGGTTCGCTAAAAGGTTTGCATCTTCGCCAGGAAGTCTCAACAGAACGAAGGAGTCTTGCCGATGGGTTTTGCGGACTCGATATGACTTCTACTGCTTACCAAAATGTCTTGCTGACTGTCTAGTGTCATGCCGATAACTGCACAATGGTGAAATCGAATCGGCGAGACACCGATGATGTCTCACCGACATGCGATTCAATGGGGATCACTTTTGACTACCCCAGAATCTGGCATGATGAATGTTTAACCAATCAGGAGGAGCTAAGTGGGCTAACCTGCGACAGTTTGATCAATTGACCACCCCTATGGAAAAGACTAATAGAATGCAAACAAGATGGATTCATTCTGAGATCACTGAGGGATGAATTTGTTCAGATAAAATGTTCAAATATGTAAAGAAGCCCGATGGAATTTCTAGAAGATGGTCAAATGTACAGAGAGGTCTAGAATAGAAAGGAGGCCAAAGGAAGGATCTGTGACTCATAGGGACAGTTGTAATGACCACTGGCAAGGAGGTAGATCAATATTAATGGAGATATTCTGAGCATTCAAGGCAGACTGCAAGAGAGTTCAAAGATGGACACGGAGATAGGAGAGTAAAGGCTACAGCTGCAAAAGATCTAAGGTCATCCCCGGAACAACTTTTCAGCATGGACAACAGGGCTTCACATTGAATGCATTTTTGAATTTCTTTAGAAAGATCTGAGAGCCGACTCTCCAGTCTGCACATATTTTGTAAACCCTAGTGCAGGGGACAACACATTCCTGTTGGGGCATTTTTGCCTCTTTAAAAGGTTAGAACTTTTAGTGTTAGCACTTCTAGATTAGAACTTCTAGGTTTAGAGGACTTTTAGACTGAGAATTGTTTAGAATTAGAACTGTTAGGAGTTAGTCAGTTAATAGAAGGAGATAGAGTTGCATCTCGATTCTCAGTAATGAGAGCTTCTCTTATCTTCTTGGTTAGCAGTTAGATTTTAGTACAGACTGTAATGTATTTTCTAAGTTCTCTTAGTGTAGTTGGAAACAATCTGGAGCCTTAGATTCTTTGTACACTGGTGATTGTGCTAGCTTTGTAAATATTGCTTATCTATTTTATTGACAGTAGAAGCAATCAGAGTTTAATCTACTTCATGTTGTGTTCCTAAATGATATTTGTCTTAATTGATCATTTGATTTGTGAATTCTGCAAGGAATGAAATATTATTTTGTGTTTTATTTAAATGGTAATTAAAATATGTTGTGTGAATTAGCACTGTGAATGAAGGAGGTTGTGTGTCAATCACAAGTTTACTTTGTTCTACAATTTTGGTTTACAAATTCCTTGAAGTTAACAAGTCTGGTTAAGATTGGATGAACTATTGTTCTTTTCTATTTCAAAACCTTGATCTATCTTTTGTTTTTTCTTTAAAACCCCTGTTAGAATAGGTTTTATTTCATGCTTGATCTTAGAACGATCCAGAAGCCCAACACCAGCAGGCCCCTTGAACATTACTGTTGCATTGACCACTGAGTAACATCAGCAAAGTTGAGACCCAACTACAAAGAGCTTGGGAGCTAAGGCATCCATGTCTTGTCTTTCTCTTTTAGGAGAAGCAGAATAGCAATATTCTGCTTGCATTGTTGTGGTGCCAAAATCGCCATCAACAGGTTCATAATGATTTTACATAATGTGGCAAGGTTTCATAACAAAGCACTGACATAGGTGAAAGCTATGCACCAATCTCCATTTGTCAGCCTAGATTTATTAAACAAAATTTATAAAGTTCTCAAAATAAATATGGCATTTTCTAAAATTTCTAATCTCAATTGAAAAATAAAATATTGGACCCTAAATCACTCTTCATCCAAAGATGATTCATAGAATCGTAATTGTTGTTGGAGCAAGGTATACACCTCCATCAATGTGAAGCTTGTTGGCAATGATTATCAAATTCCTAATTCTTATCCAAATGCCAAGCTAAAGGAAAATAAATGTTAATTGGTAGTTTTGCATAGCTTCACAAATCCTCACATATTACCAATTTGACAAGGGGTAACTAAAACCTATCAGCAGTTTTTAATAAGTTATTAATTCCTCCTCAAACACCAAATAAAGATAAGTGAATGTCCTACCAGTAGTTGTTTGCAATTTAATAACCACCCTTAAGTTGCCTAATCAAGTTGTGGAGTTGCAAGAATCTCCCAAAATGACATTGAAGTTTTCATCTATCAACAACCTTATATAGGTTATGAATTCAAATCCAAATGTCGATGAAGAAGAAAGCAAAGGCTATTGGAACTTTTATACATGTTGCCAATCTTGTTTGAACTACCGATGGAAGTTGAGGACTGCTCTCAAATTGCTAATGACTAAAATGGGAGCTTTGGATTAGCATGTGGGAATAATTGAAAGTGGATTTTTGTCTGATGTTATAGTCACAACTGCTCTGGTCAACATGTATGCAAATTTTACAAACATAGCCTAGCACGTGGACTGTTAGGAAAAATGCCTCATACAATATATCATCTCATGGAATGCAATGATTGCAAGTTATACACAAAGAAGGATTTGATATGAAGCTTTGAAAACTCTTAAGAAAATCCTTCTCATAGGGAAATAGCTAGAGCGACATTTCGTAAGCCACTACCATTCTTGAAGAATGGAAACAGAGGTGAGAAACCATTATTACTTTTAAAGAAGAATGCACAAAAGATACTAATAGCAAGCAGTCATGCAGACAATTTGAGATACCAATTTGGAGGATGGACAATAAGCAAGGGAGGTAGCAGTGGATCCACAAACATAGGAACCACTATTATGAAAACAATAAAAAAAAGGCAGTCAATCTAGTAACTAAGGTGGTGTATGAAGAAAATACGGATTCCAATTTCCATGAAGGGAAAGAACTCTCCTATGCCATTGTTGTTGTTGTTGGACCTCCATATGTTGAGGATAGTGGTCACAATTATGTCCTCACAATCCCTCTAAATGGAACTGGGGTGATAAACACTGTATGCAATAAGAATATCAAATGCCTTGTAATAATGATATCTAGTAACTGGCCTAATTGTGGAAGGGTTTGATTGCATGCAAAGGTTTATTCAAAATAGGGACAAGTGGAGATGTGCATATGAAGTATTTTAGTGACCAAGTCTAAAGCAATAAAAATCTTGATCCATACTAGTTGTTCATTATCTAATGAATCTTCATTCTAGTTATTCTTGATAGGTTAGAGGGGTGCAAAGAAAGAGATTTCTCTTAGAGCAAATGGGCCAATTTCGTTAGGGAAAAATTCTAAGCAACTGAAAGTATTAGTATACTGGTTTAGTAAACTGTTGGAGAAATATGAAAAGTTGAAGCATTCTAAGTATGGATTTGAAAACCATTAGATCAACCCACTTTGCTTTTGAATTTTCTTTTCATATTTGTGAAACATATCCAAGTCTGTATACATATGATTCAAACCCATATATGCTAGATGTTAGATGATTGACTAAAGATTCATCTAGACATACACGAGGAAATCCAACAATACAAAGAAAGTCATCATACATTCAACTAAAAGTTCAAAATTTCCCAAAACCTAACAATACACAAGTGGAATATTCAAGAAAATCTTAATGTTATGCATGCAATGAGATCTCTTAAAAATGAAAACTTTGAATATGATAGTGGACATGAAATGGTAGTGTATTTAGCTTTGAATTCTACATAGGGGATCAATCTATTCATTGATAGGTTTTAGGACCACATTCCAAACTCACTTCATCAAAGTGGGATGATGTAGATGCAAGTGCACAACTATATCTATATGCAAAATGTGAAAGCTTAGAAAGGCACGAGGATTAGTTATTGCAAGATATGTAACACTTGTGAGCTCTTTCATCCTCATGGAGAGAATTTGAATTGTCTGCTCATTTTAAATTGAAAAATATAAGCCTTTTGTTATTTATAACTGATCATATGTTGAGATGGTTACAAGGAAAAAATTAAGTAGATAAAGATGGAAAGTGCCTCAACATAACCCATAACTCAAATAGAAAAGTGAGTTATGCCACTCATTGTAATTTAAAGTTAAGAAATGAACCTTATTTTTAGAAAAATGATGTAAAACATAATCAAATAAGGTTCATTATTTTTAAAACCATTGTGCTTCAAAAAAGTAGTTGCTAAGTAGTTATAAGGTAGTTACAAGACATAAGCCTATAAATACAATGCTATTTTCATCATAAAATGGGACTTTTTCTAGAGGGGGAAATCCTACACAAAATTTCAAAGAGACTTTTGATGACTCTTGCATTTACACTTTGTACAAGAAGGGTTTTTTGAGATTGTATAATTTCATAAAGATAATAAAGAGTGCATTTAGTTTGTATGTCCTAATTTTATTATTATTGATGATTTCTTGTATGTTAAATTAGCAATACATTTGTGTAATTGTGGAAACCATTGGTCATTTATTCAAACAATCTATGTAATTGATGAAGCACAATCATATCTTGGTATCTTGGTTTGAATGTGTTGAAGTAACTTATCTCCTCGTATGTTAAGGTTTTCTATCCTTATTTCATCATCATTTCATATCAAAAACATATTTTGTGATAAACCCTCTTGAAATTTGTTACAACTGTGAAATTTCAGTTGGTGAATACGTGTCTACCATTGGGGTTTCTATTATTTATTTTCCTTTAGTTTTTTCTTTTCTCTTTTATGAACTTTTATGTTAAAAGTACACAAAAACCCTAAAAACCCCCATCATATGAGGGAGTTGCCCCTCTCAAACATAGAGGAAATTTGTTAGTCTAGTAACAACTTATCAAACTGTTGGGACATTTGTCACTACACATTAGCAAGTCGCTTTAAAATCTACAATGACAAATCTATTTACCAACACATTCTTTATAGGAATATAATTTATTCGTCATATTGATCTTCTCATTTCTTTGTGCTTTCTATTAGGCCTCTAGATATTAGGTGACTATCTCCATAGCCAAATATTACATGGTATTAGAGCATGTTGAGTGCTTTTGGTTAGTCTTTTAAGAGATCTAGGATTGTGGATATTTTAGTTTCATAAAAAAATGAGTATGTTTTTTCTTGCATCAAATGATGACCCTAAAAATAAAAGAACTTCATAGAAATGCTAGACTCTTAGGGGGTTCCTCTTTCTAACTTTGTATTTTAGGTTCATTTTGGAGCATCTTAGTGAAAATTTGAGCTCACCATTGAGTTTAGAGTGTTCAATAAAGCCGGTTTATTAACTTTTTGATTTGTCAAAATTGAGTATGTGAGACCAAATTTACAAGGGTTTGAAGTTGGGAGGTAATTGCTAAATTTATATGGTAGCTATAATTTTGGAGCATTTTTGGTCATGTCACACCCCATCTTGTTGTTACTGATTTAGTTTTACTTTCATGGGTAAATAGGATGGAAAATGCAATCATGATTTGAATATGCTTTCTAAAAGAATGGAATACTAAAATAGGTATTATTTAAAAGTGTTGATAAATGCTTAATATGGATTTGAAAGAGTAAATATGTTTTCATTTCAATTGATATATGAATATTCTAAAGTTTATGATATGTATGGATTTATTATGAATGTCTAAATACCATTGTAAATGTGCTAAGTTGGTTGTAGGGAAAAGCTCAAATCCTCTCAAAGGGAGGGGAATTATCACTTAGGAGAAGTGATTGGTCAGATAACCCTGAATGAAACCTATCTGGGCTCACCCACACACACTCACAATAGAATGGTTGAGTTAAGTCATAATATTGGGAATTGGTAAGTCATCCTTTAGTATGATGTGTTTGCATAAGTAAGGGTCTTGATTACTATTGAGTGCATTCTTGGATGATGTTTATGTGCTTTGAGCTTATGAATTCTTATTATGTTACTATGCTTTATTGATATCTATGTGAACACACATTGAATGTATGCATATGTATACATATGCATGTCAATGATAGACCATACGCATGGAGGAGCATGTACATGAGAGCACATATGTAGATGTACCTATGCACAATTACGAACAGGTTGCTTATGAGTATGGTGTTATTGAACAGACAAAATGATATGTATGTGTATACGTATATACATTGCATGTAAGTTTCCTATCTATGAGATAGTAATTGTGTATGTGCTTGATTGTGCAATCGAATGTATATATATGTATAAGATATATACATACATATATATATATATGTATACATGTGTCGATACATACATATGTATGACAAACAGAAATGTCCATATGAATATATCAACATATGTATATGTACATATACATATATATAGAGGAATATATATATATGTATGTATATATATACAATCAATATTATATTTTTTTGATACGCAATTTTTCAATATATTAATTAGAAATAAGAGTTTTAACAGCAGAAATAATCCAATACTAGAGACAAAAAACCAGTAACCTTCATCCGGAAGTTAATGCCAAAACCATACCAGACCATAAGCGACTACCACCAAAATGACCAAACCTACCAACCTATTAATAGCAATACAACCATCATGCCACCACAAAAACCAAAGCTACTACCAGACAATGGGAAGGAAACCCTAACCTACAATACCAAAATCTAATCACCAACCACTTACATAAAATGATTAAGCTCAGCAAAATCCTTGAATTCGCTTTTCTAGTCCTCGCCAACAGCCTCCAGTATCTTGAAGAACTGCATTAATAACTTTACCACCACTGCCACCACCATCCTGTGCTTCATGAGTTCAAGACCACTTAGGTCAAGAAGGAACTGATACAATTTAATGGCTTCGTCAATTTCCAATAGGGTCTCCACATCGCAAGGATGTGGGACACCTCTCCTAGCCACCATCACATGCAAGACAACATTAATTCCTTCCACCAGGTCCTCTCGAAACATTTTTTCAATCAACACCTTTTCCTCAACTTTATCAGCTTGGATATCTAGGAGAGAAGCTAAGAACCGAGACATAATATGCAAATTATCATGACCAAACTCCTTATTCGCCAAATGCCCAATACCCAAGACCATTTTCGTTGCCACCACCACTAGAGGATCATTTTTAAGCAGGATTCATTTCAGGCATTGATCTGTCACCTCTCGAAATGAAGCCTATCACACCGATGACTATAAGGAAATTGGGGTATCCACCCAAAAATTTGCTACCCCATCCACTAAAACCTCAATCACAAACCGAGAACTCTTGGCCATCAAATCCCAAGTGTCAAACACCCACAACCAACACAATAAAAAACACCATCAACTGATGACAATAAAGAAGAGAAAACCACTTTCCTCAGCCAAAAGCCAAAACATCTTGGAGAAAACCAAGTACATAATAGCTGCCACCCTTCCAAATGAGGTTCCTCCAAATGCGTTGAGGCCAACCAAGGACTAAAAATACTGTAAGACAAGTGCAGTCAATCTATCCTCGGAGCTTGCCCACTCCCTACCATCATTAATGCAATCCATACAGACGAAAAGACAGCTTCAACCTCCAACGGCTCTAACACCACCCACCTCAACCCATAATCCATACTTCCACTTCCACCGTGGCAAGAATGCCACGTCCTCTCCACCTTAATCAGAGGGGTTCCCACCCAGCCACCCACATATATAGTCGATATTATTATTATATGAATGTTAACTTGATTTAAATATCAAATGTATACATACTTGATTGTCATGAGATATATATATATAATAGAATATATATACATATACATACATACATACATATATATATGACAGTGTTAAGGCTACTCGTGGGCATATATATATGTACGTGTGTATATATATCTATATATTTATATATATATGATAATTAATAGAAGTTGATTTGTATATCTACTATGCAAAGTATTATGGGCCGATTAATACATATGTTATGCAAAACATTAAAGGTCGAACCATATGCAAGTAATGTGCAATAATTAAGGCCGATATGGGAAGTGAACTATAGTCAATACTATTGAAATGCATCACTATTTTTATAGTAGTGAATTAATCCCAACTTAGAACTCTAATATCCTAGAGGTAAAGTGATGAAATATTAGAGTCCACTCCATAAAGTATTTTGAATGCATGATAATAGGAAAAGCAAACAACAAATCATGTTCTAAGTCAAAGCACCATTTTAACACTATTATTGTGGGTGACTCATCTTTCCTTTGTTGCTCAATGAAACTATGACCAAGTCGACATAGTTTGAGTGTTGTTTGGAAACAAAAGACTGTTTCAAAGAGAGAAACTGCACCAGAAAGCTAGGAATAGTGGCTGCAACATGGTGCCAAATTATGAAAGCTCTATAATCTGTAGAATTCTATTCTGGTTGCAAGTCAAATCTTATCATTTAAGCATGTGCACATTTGAATCAATCTTTAGTTGTTGTCAATTAAAAGAGTTGATCTATAGCATATTATGATGATTTTACACTCAAATTTTTGCCACCTTTTAGCTGAATGAAATGAGTTGACCTGCATGCATTAGAGTTGTCGATTGGCATGCCTTTTGTGTAGGCTACAATGTCTCAATTTTCCGTATAAATTGAGGGGAAATTTCTCTCATTTGGGATGCACTTTTTTTGCAAAACTATTCTACTGCAAATATTCTAAGAGTTGTATTTTGTGAGAGATTATAATTATTTTGTGAGAGCTTATATTTTCTTTGTTAGAGAATTGAGTTGTCTTGAGAAAGAGGACATAGTGAAGTATCGCTTTGAGTGGAAAAGTGAAGGCGATAAAGTTGTCAATAGAGGATTGTGCATCAAGTCAGTCATTTGGTTCAAGCATATAACAAGCATGAGGCTCTAGTCTTCTCTTATTTGTCTTTATTTATGAAAGAATGATATTTGAATGCTTTGTTTGAACTGCTTGAGAATACTTGCATTAGGAAATCATAGCATTTTCTTTGGAAAGGAAAAAGAAGTTGTTTTATGCTTATTTATGAAAGTTCTTGTATTTACTCCATAATAGGAGGGATTGTTGTCATTAGTATAAGTATACTAGGAATGATCAAACAAGAACAACTTAAGGGTTATTCATAATGTGAAATGTATCATTGTCATGAAATGACTTGACACTATTGGATTATGATGATAGGAAAACTTAGGAATGATAAGGTTTAGCTATACATCAACAATATGGAAGAAATGATAGGATGAGTCATTACTAATCCATACTAGTATGATCACTTGATCATTGCTTAACGACTCGATAAAACCCTAGGTTGGGAGTAACCTATTTGGGTTGAGATATATATGGAAACCTAGGTTAAGATTAACATATTAGGTTGGAATATTTACTTTATTTCCCTTTGGAACCAATAGGTTAAGAATAACTTGCTTGAATGGGTTATATGTTGTTCTTGTTGGAACACATAGGTTTAGGTTAACCTAATTGATTACATTGATTGTTGATTGTTGATTATATCCAGGATTAGGGTATACTAAGGTTGAAACTCACCTATGTGAATAAGTAAATAACTTGAGTTTATGAGATACTATGTGTATGGAGACATAGGTGGGATTACCTATAGAGTTATAGTTGCTACTTGATTAGTTTACCTACACCCTTGAAATGAAGTCACATTTTTGACAAGGTTCTACTTTGAATAACTCTTTTTACTAAGGGGATTACACTCTCGAAAGGAATCATCTATTGCTATGATTATTCTTTGATTGAGGTCAATCGTTGATGTGGCTATTCTCTTGATGAGAACCACTATTTAATGTGATATATTACTAATTGGAGTCAGTTATTTATGAATATTTAATCTATGAATAGAAGAAGCTTGCGTAGCTAAATTTTAGATTATAAAGTTATACTAGAGACTAGGCTATCTTTTAAAACAAATAGCTTGTCTATGCAAAGTTAATGCGTAGACTAAAAATCCTCATAGGTTATATGGGGATTGGAATATCCATTGAAGGGAGTAAATTTTACATTGGATTTATTGGTAGAGATACCATAGTGTCTTGGGAAAAGGGGAATAGGTTATTTCTAAGTTTAGGGATTACCTATGGATGGAAATTACCTAAGCATAGTATATGAATGACCATAATCCAAACCGAGCTATAGATGTGTTTGTGAATAGGGAGACTGTCACTCGAAGTACTAGGTGAGAATAATTTGGCCAAAGTAGTGTAAGTTACCACTGTTTACACTGTCAGTTCACTGTGCTCTTTTTATGTGATCTAGTTCAAGATTTCCATACTCGTACAATGAAAACCATATGAATAGGTTCTAGTTTATAAAACACAACACTAAGCTCAAATATATGGGGTTTTTCAACCAATATCTTCATTGAAGGGAAGGGCCATATGTCAGTTGATAGATGTGTGGGGGACTGCATTTGAGTCTGTGGTTGGTGGAAAAGTACTTGAGTGATGTTTCTCCTCATCAATCAATGGCCAAGGTTTGTGGATGTTTGCACTATCATTGGGGATAGTTGGAGTGTATGCACCAGTGAGTAAGGAAATCCAGAAGGTATGCACCATTGCAGCGACATCGGGATCAGTTTGTATATATATTGCCAAATGAAGCTCAAAAGAACTATGTATGTATCATGTATTGGTGCAGGAGCACCATGGAAAGTTTTGTGAGAAAGGTCTTAAGTTTTTTTTTTAGGGAGTTTGAGTATTTTTGTCTTGAAATAAGGTCATAATAGACTATTTACATTTTATGGAGTCATGTTGAGTCATTTGGGGTTCAAACTTGCAAATATTGCAAAATCTTGTAAATGTTGTCAAAAGCAAAGTTGCAAAAATGCAAAATGTGGGGATCCCAACAGTCAAGAGGTTCAAAAGTTGGTTTGTGTCAGTTGGATGAGTTAGTTCTTGGTGGGATAAGTTTAAATATGCTTCAAAATTTTGATGTAAGTTCTTGGTTGAAGTTTTGCTGAAGAAATCAATAAAGAAACTCTTGGTTTTATGTGTTTTTCAGTTAAGTTTGTTGCACCAGGTTGTTGTACTCACCCGTACAGAAGAATATTAGTGTAAAATCCAATGAAATTGATGGAAGTGTGAAGTAATAACATACTATTTTTTATTTGATTCAAATTCATTGAGATTCAAGTGTTTTATTGGCCTTTTTCTGTAGACGGGTTTGTAACCCTATTTGAGGGTTTGTGGGCATTTAAAATGTATTAAAGACCCATTCCACCAGTAGATTAGGTTGATACTTGGTGGAATAAGTACAATTAGATAGGGCTTGATGTTAGAATAGGATTTAGGAGCAGGGAGTAGGGTTTGTTGGCTATTGGGTGATGTCCTAGGAGAATTTGTTCAAGTTTTTAAGCCAAAAATGGTGGCTAAGAATAGGAATCTGATGAAATAGTGTTGATAGAGAGTGTAAGTTGGTCTATTAAGAATGTGTAGACATATTGTGACATGTTTGAGGTGTTGATAAGGTGAGAAAAGGTGTGGAGGTTGTAGTTTCAATAAACCCTCCTAGAAACTAGACTAAATTGGAACAAACAAGGGTTTAGTGATTTGGTGGATTTTTGAGAGTTCCAATTGTTAAAATTTGTTGATGTTGGCTATTTGTAACCTGGTAAGGGTCCTTTAATGGAGTTTTAAATTTGGAAGAGGGTTTAGTTGATAGTTGCTTTGGAAAAGTGGCCTATTTGGCTTAAGGGGCAACGGGACAGTCATTTTTAAGGGATGAAGGTTTGAAACAACCTTATGCACAACTTAGATATGTTGAAATAAAGGGTATCTGAAAAGCTAATCCTTTGGTGGGTTTGAAAATTATTTAGGAAGATACGCTCAAATTTCTCTGTTTGGATGGATACAAGACAAATTGAAAGAATTGTGAGTTGTTCATTGAGTTAGGGTTTTGAAGGATGGAAAGTTGTTTGAATCACTTTGAATTGTGATTGTTGGATGTTTTCCTCCCTTCTCTACATCATGTACCCATTTATATGGAAGGATGTAATCATGAATGATAAACTTGAGTTCATTCAATATGACATCTATGTTATGGAAAGATTTGTGAAATTACAATGGAATGCAATGGAAGTTTGGAAATAGTGTTTTTTCAAATGTGCATGCAATTTACATTATGGAAAGAAATTTTTTTATAGCCATGTCATAACATCATAGAATATTCGTTGAATGTGAAATCTTTGCAATTTTACTGAGTAGAACACCGGGGTTGTTACAGGTCAAATATGACATTGCCATCACATCCAAAAGGCCCTAGAACCCAATAATTGACTATCAATTTATAAAAAAATACATACTTTTTCCTAAGCCCTCAAAGGTTTTTGCCCCTCCACCATATGAATTGTATGATAATTAATCCATTATATGGTCATTGGTGTCATTCTGCACATGCTGGTGCACTAGTATGGTCAACATTTTTAATAAATATTTTGAAAATTTTAATTTTAGCTATATAATTTTTTTATGGTATGTGCAAGGTACTGCTTGTGCAGTTTGCAGGGTACCCTATTGTACCACCTATAATGTGATGGTTCCATGTGGTATGGGCCTCACCACCCACTAGCTCCACTTGAACCATGGTGAATATACCGCTGCTATATAGCTTTTAAGAGTGATAAAAAACCCCTACATGTTGTCAAGAGGTTTTTTACAACATATATCAATTTCAACAACAATTTTTAAAATTAACATGCAATTTTAAATTTAAGGAGAATATTTGGTAGATAGGGAATATTGGTCATTTTCTATGCTAATGTCAACATGAAATCAACATGATGTCAAAAATTTGACCCCTCAACTTGATCCATACACCATTTTAGAAGGCCTATGACTCAATCTTTTGACCTACTTTTTGTGAGCAATTATTTCATTTGGTGTATAATTTCATGATATTTGTAGTTGTGAAAATAGTTATTGATTTTGGTATCTATTTTTTCTAGAAATTGTATATTCTTATAGGTATTTTTGAGTAGTTCTTATTTTTGGAAATATGTACCTCAAACTATATAGGCTGAAACCTCCATTAGAGTCAAGTCGGTGTGACATTCTAATTGTTTGGTCGACTAGCACGTTTGTTTTATTCAATTCTGGACAAGTCACCATGACCTTGTTATTGTCTTGCCAAAAGGTTACACTGTGGAGTCTATTGTTGTAACATGGTGTATTCGTTATGACCTTATAGCGCTTGGGAGACCTCTAGTCAAAAGGCCATTCAATCATGTATCGGCAAGACTCTTGGTGAATATGGTCTTCAGTGAAGCTAAAGGTTCTCACTAAGATGTCTCAGCAAAGTGTTAATGTCTTGTCGACAGCATTTACTCTGTGGTCCTCGGGGTAACTCATGTTGGCTCAGTGAGAAGTCACCGTGAAAGCAAATGTTATGCTGACAGTGTTTGGTTTGTTTCATCAGGGAGACTTGGCTGAAGGAAGTGCCATCAGTAAGATGTCTTACTGAAGTGAATATGTCTCAGCGATGAAGACTCAAATGTTAGTCTTTGATGTAACTCTTGTCGAATGGTGGTCATCGGTGGAACACTGTGTTTTCGATAAGAAGTCCTAGCAACTTTGATGAGTCTCGCCAATGTTGAAGAATCTTTGGGGTAACTTAATGATCATGGGGAAACATCTCGGTGATAAGCTCTTGTCTTGCCGACTATTCTTTAGAGCTCGTTATGACTTAATCTCATCGGTATAATGTCACCAAAAGCTATGAGTTTGGGTGACATCGATACATGTGGAGAACGTCGGCGTGATCTCCTAGCGAAAGCAATAGGTCAGGGCGACTGCATGATGACTCAATGTATCTCTTGAAGCTCGATAGAACATCCTGGCAACTACGATGACTCTTGGCGACATCGGTATGAAGTATATGTGGCATCGGTGAGACACTATTAGTGTCTCACCGAGATGCCAATACAATATGAATTTTGTTGACCGGTTGACTGTCCTATGTGGAGTCTCCCAGACAAATCAAAGAAGCCGAAAGTGGAACCGTTGGGATTCTGTTCATTGCAACGGTTCTGTGAGGAAGCTTGACAGACATGGAACAACAGAGATATACTCTATGATTTCAGATTGTAGTTGGTTGGTTCGATCAATAGTAGAGTGTGAAGAGTTCAAACTGTATCAGTGTGGATTCAGTTCTGTAAAGACTGTAATCAGAAAATGTTCCTGTGCAATTTGGTTAATGGTGAATGTTGCTATATAATGACACTAGAAAGATAAGTCTAGAATTTGTATAATTTCATTACTGTAATACAAAGTGATTTCTCTTGGTGTGGTGGGTTTTTCTCCCGTAAGGGTTTTCCCACGTATATCTGGTGTTCATGTGTGATTGTCAAATACTTTGTTTTTGTTGTCTATTTCTTAGTGCATCTTAATTGGACTGTAATTGTAAATTTTAAAGTGTATCTACGTTCTTTCCGAGGTATTGACAGGGAATTGTTTTCCATCTAATTTTCCTTACGAGTGGTCAGCGGCGGTTGTTATCCTTGTGGGTACGTTGGGTTTTAGTCAATTCATGGGAGTCTTGTAGAGTTTGTTATTTCTAATTACATATTAAGATGGCTAGTACATCTAGAAAGTTTGAAATAGAGAAGTTCAACGGCAGTAACTTTGAGTTGTGGAAACTCAAGATGGAGGATCTTCTTGTTGACCATGATCTTTGGATTGTTGTGGCTAGAGTGAAACCTACAGGCATGAAGCAAGAAGATTGGGACCTTGCAGATAGAAAGTCTAAGGGGTTGATAAGGCTCTACTTGGAAGACTCAGTGCTTCTGAATGTGCATGAGGAGAAGACTACATCTTCCTTGTGGAAGAGACTAGCCTCTATTTATCAGGGGAAGTCCTTGGTGAATAAACTATTACTGAGGAAGAAACTATACTCTTTGAGAAATACAGGAAGGAGGGTCTGTAGCTGATCATTTGAATGCATTTAATATGGTCCTTTCTCAATTGACATCTATTGGTGTGAAGACTAAAGAAGAGGATCGTTGTATGCTTCTATTATGTTCTTTTCCAAACTCATGGGATCATCCGGTGATGGTGATTGGGAGTACAACATCCAGTTTCAAGATGGAAGATGTTGGTGCATCTTTGTTGTCAGAAGAGATGAGAAAAAAATCTTCTGAGATGGCAAAGGAAGCTCTTGTTGTCAGAGGAAGACCGAAGGAGAAAGGCAAGAAGAAGGAAAAAAATTCCAAATTGAAATCAGAAGGGAGATCAAAGTCTCCTGGCAAGAAGTCCAAGGTGAAGTGCTGGAACTGTGGGCAACCTGGTCATGTCCGAAGGGATTGTAAAGAGGAGAAAAAGAAGAAGAAGGGCTCTTTTGATAATGGTTCTTCTCATAGTGATGGTGACGCCTTCATTGCGGCCTTGGCTACTCAGGCATCCTATGATGTCCGGCTGATTGATTCTAAAGCATCATTCCACATGACATCTCACAGAGAATGGTTCACAAAGTATGAAGAATACAATGGTGAAAAGGTGTACCTAGCAAGTGATTCAACTTTGGAGATTGTTGGCCGTGGAAGAGTCGGGATACAATTCCCTCATGGAAGAGTAAAGGGAATTAATAATGTTATGTACATACCAGGTCTGGCTCGAAATCTATTGTCTATAAATATGCTAAATTATATTGGTGTACAAGTTACGTTCTCTAGAAGTGGCTGCAAGATGACTAGAGGTTCAATGGTGTTGGCTAGATGATAGGGAGTGGGGTTGGAGGAACCAATCACTGGTTCCTGCTCTAGGTCTTTCCTTATAAGACCTCCTTGGTGTTTGGCTCCACCAATCTAACCTATAGGCCCCTACTCATGACTAGATGCCCCTGGTTTGTCAAACCAACCCCTCTCCTATCAACATGCTTCTCTTCTACCAACCAACCTTGGTATTGCCTCATGTTCTCTCCTTTGGCCCTTAATCTGCCCTAAAGGCCAAATAACCTCAACCTTCTTCTAGGTTCTTGCAGGGGGTTTGGCAAGGTTACAAATACTTTAAAACATCTCATCTTTTACTCTTTAGGACCCTCCTAACTCCACTTAACCATCGCTTACACCAAACCCTACTTTTGGGCTACTAGCCAAAAAGCCCAATTAGGCCTTTGAACAGGAATAAAATGCAATTTCCTTTAAAAAAAAATGTAAGACTTAGGTTCTTTGTTAAGAATTGGTGTTTCTTACACCTACACCTCCAATATTTTCAGGGTATCAACCTGCTCAGGCCATACACCGTCCATACACCAAAATGGTCAAAGAACCCTAGGGTTTCTAAACTTTCCAAGCTATTTTTAGACTGTCAGAAAACTCTCCTATCAAATGAATTGATAAATTCTCTTCCTGATCACCATGCATAGTTAGGACCTTCCCCTAAATTCACAAGAAATAATTTCTCAATGATCTCTTTTCCCCTGCAAGTTATGCAACTTTTTCTCCAAGTCTGCCCTAACCGGGCCTGCACTGGCTCGCCTAGGGCAAAGATTTTCTAGCGCCTCCTGGACTGCCACAAAACCTAAATGCTACCATATTTACAATGTGGGAGCCTAGACACTATTCCCAAGAGGCCATACAATTTGTACGGTGGGAAGGTGCTCTAGGACTCCATTCTTTAAAAACTGCCTATTACAGGCCTGAAAATGACATAAAACTAGAAATATTTACAAATAGAAGGTGAAATGGATTTACAAAACCAAAAATATAATACGCTAAGATTGCACAATGCTAATACTACATTCTACAACCAAAAAGACAATAGATTCACTCCATTAAAGTTCAATACAAATGCAAAACACAGGAAACTGACTTCCAAAACGATGTTTCCTTCAGCTTTACAAATTGCCACTCTAACAAAAATGCCTCCAACCCTATCTCCTGGTCAAAGCTTGCCTTAAATAGGCTTTCACAACAACTTAGATGCTTGGGTCGAGCTCATAGATGACCTAATGATGCAATCTATAAAACCCAATGTGTTTTCAAACACCTTGCGAACTCTTGACAACTTAACACAATGATGTTGTAAAGCTATTTAACACTTGTCACCTTCTTTCCCAAAGTTCAAAAACAAACCTAAGCACCTAAAAAAATGGTCAACATGGCCTTATGATAGCACAACAAAATTAAGAACTTCAACAAAATTCCAACAAGTCCTTTCCCGGGTGCTCCTGCACCATTCTCCCCCTCTTAGCACAAACAACTAAGGATTGGAAGGAGGGATCAAAGACATATCAATGCCTTGCTTCTTAAAGTCTACTTCTTCTACCCAGGTAGCTTTAGATTCATGCTTATCCTTCCATTTGACAAGATGCTCCATGTACACCTTGTGCCTTGTAGCCTTCTTCACTCTTGACTCCAAGATCTTCTCTGCTTGTAGCTTGTCTTGATGAGGGAAGGGTACATTGCTGATGTCCTTGAGAACTTGCTGACTATTCTGATCCACATCCTTGACTGATCCCATGTACTTGATCAAGTTAGCTACATTGAACACTAGAGAGATGCCCAAATCTGATGGTAACTCTACCTTGTATGCATTTTTGCCATATTTGGCCAATACCTTGCATGGACCCACTCTTTTCATCTATAGCTTGGTTGACATTCCCTTCTGCAATCTAGATTTGTTGAGGTGGACCATAACATAGTCCCCAATTGCAAATTGTATATCCTTCCTTGACAAATCAACTTTCTCCTTCAACTTTTGGGTTGTTGTTGTGACTGTATTCTTGACCTGCTCATGAATCTCCTTCATGGTCTGGGTGAAGTCTTCTACATGTCCACTCCTGTTTTCCATAGATCCAAGGTCTCTGAGTTCACAAATGCCTCTTGGGTGCATCCCATACACAACCTCAAAAGGACTCTTCCCTGTAGTTCTATTGACAATGTCATTGTAAGCATATTCAACTTGGGAGATAACCATATCCCATGTCTGTCCATATTCCTTGGTTAGACACCTTAAAAGATTTCCCAACACTCTATTAACCACCTCTATTTGACCATCAGTCTGAGGATGGTAAGCTGATCCAAATGACAGATTTGTACCCAATCTACTCCATAGAGTCTTCCAAAAGTGACTCATGAACTTCACATCTCTGTCAGAAACAATGCTTAGAGGCAAGCCATGGATCCTTACAACCTCCTTGAAGAAAAGATGAGCTATGTAGCTTGCATCATGAGTAGTTTTGCAGGGAATGAAATGACCATCTTACTAAATTTGTCTACCACAACATAAACACTGTCAAAACCAGTTTTGGTCTTAGGAAGACCTACCACAAAATCCATGCTCACACACTCCCATGGTCTGTTAGGAATGGGTAGGGGTTGATATAGACCAACATTGCTAGCTCCTCCCTTAGCCTTCATGCATACAACACATTGTTCCACATATTTTCTAACATCTCTTGCCAACTTAGGCTAATAATAGAACCTTTGCACTAGTTCTAAAGTCTTATTGATGCCAAAATGTCCACTAAGACTGTCATTATGCTTTTCTTGAATCAGATTTTCCCTCATTGACCCTCTTGGAACACATAACTGATTACCCTTAAATAACAGTCCATTTTGCAATGTATACTCATAATATTGGCTATGAAATGATTCTCAATCTGAACATACCTTATGGCTTAGGAAGTCTTCATCTTCACCATAGGGGTCTTTGAAACTCTCTAATCCAATGCTCTTTAGTTGTATCTCTTGTACTGTCAACAATCTTCTGCTTAATGCATCTGCCACCTTGCTCATTTGTCCCTTCTTGTGCTTGATAGTGAATGTGAAGGCTTGGATGTATTCCATCATCCATTAATACCTATTCTTCTGCGGAATTGTTGATATAACTAAGTGCTGGTTATGATAAGACCACAAACTCTTTAGGTAGAGATAATGCTCCTTCCTAAGGACCACTAAAACATATAATTCTAGATCATAGGTAGAGTACTTTTGTTTGGCTTCATTGAGCTTTTCACTAAAGAAATCCACAGGCCTACCTTCTTGACTAAGTACTCCTCCTACTGCTACTCCACTTGCATCACACTCAACTGTGAACAACTTGTCAAAACTAGGCAATACTAGAATAGGTTGAGTTGCCACTTCTTGTTTCAGTTTTTCAAACCCTTTCTCAGCCTCTTAAGTCCACTTAAACTTTTTTTTCAGACCACCTTTTATAGTATCTAGGACTGGTGCACATATGCCACTAAAATTCCTTATGAATTTTCTATAAAATTGAGCCAAACCATGAAAACTCCTTACCTTTGTTGCTGTGGTTGGCGTAGGCCAGTTTAGGATGGATTCCACCTTGCTTGGATCCATCTTTAACATTCCTTTGGATACTACAAAACCCAAGTACACAAGTTCTTTCTTGAAGAACTCACACTTCTCAAGATTGATTGCCAACTTCTCTTCTTGTAAACTTTTAAGAACCATCTCCACATGCTTGAGGTGTTCTTCTGCTATCTTACTGAAAATTAGTATGTCATCAAGGTATACTACCACAAAGATCCCTGTGAAATCCTTAAGCACTTCATTCATGAGTCTCATGAACGTGCTAGGGGCATTTGAGAGGCCAAATGGCATCACTTTCCACTCATATAACCCATCATTTGTCTTAAAAGTTGTCTTCCACTCATCACCATCCTTAATCCTGATCTGATGATACCCACTCTTGAGGTCCAACTTAGTGAAATACTGTGCTCCTCCAAGGCAATCCATCAAGTCTTCTATTCTAGGAATTGGAAACCTATACCTAATTGTGATTTTGTTTATTGCTCTAGAATTAGTACAAAGTCTCCACTTACCTCCCTTCTTTGTTGCTAAAACCACTGGCACTACACATGGGCTGATGCTCTTTTGAATTAGTCCTTGATCCAATAATTCTTGCCTTTTCTACAGTGTAAGCTTGTATCTTTGCTTTGTTTGGTAATGAGGCTCCGGTATGGAAGTCAATTTGATGACTTATTGCTCTCTTTGGTGGTAGAGTTGTAGGTGTACTGTCACTAACTATACTCATGCCTTATCAAGCAACCTTTGGACTACTTAGTACAGGCGCCTTTTCAGCCTTTTCTTCGTCTTTGGACTGTCATGATCACATATCCTTCATTACCTTGGTGTAGGTCCTTAAGTAACTCACCACCACTTGCTCAACATGATGTTTGGTGTTGTTTGTCCTTCATCCTCTTCTAACGATTAGTACAACTTGGTTCTTCCATCCTTCATGCGTTGAGATGAGCCTTCTCTTTTCCCATCATAAATGGCGCCATCATATTATGGTCTTCGGTGATGGATGGCGTACATCACCGTTAATACATCACAAGCCAACTTATATTTGTAACCTCAATTGAAATTCCCACTATTACTGCTCATTAACTAAAACACTCTGCCCTTTGTTGACCATGTGACCTTGTAGGGGTTGTTGGGGTACCTTCTGCCAATCTCAACTGGTTCTGCCTCCTCTAATATTATATTGTCTATTGAACCTAAATCTCAATGACTTTGCACTTTTCCAAGTATCTGCCTTAATCTAAAAAGAGCTCTTCTTTGTTTAGGTTCCTCTTTGACTGGTTGCCTGATCAAAACTTTGTTAAACATTAGATTCTCTCCTACCTCAGATTCTATATGATTGATTTTAGATGCTTTAGGACTCATGGTGTCCTCTTGTGCATAGGCCACTCTCTTTTCATTGCTTGATGAGGAAGCTTTCTCTAGGCATCTATAAGTAGGGTGACCTATTTGATTGCAATGGTAACACTTCATGTTTGCAAAATAAGAATTGCTCCTCTTCCTCTCTTGGGCCTCACCTTGAGGTCCTCTTCCCCTAAATCCTCCTCCAGAAGATGTTTTCCTCCATGCTCGATTGAGTTTTGATTCTCCTTAGTTTCTTTAGTCCTTTGCCTCTTCCTTGAAAGCAACCTACGTTGTGTCTCTTTGATCTCTACCTTTGCCTCTTGTAGAAATGATCTTGCTTCCTCTGTTCTCTCCTCAATCTTGACTGTGGCCCGGTAACATTGTGCCTATTTGGGACTCAAAAGGCATCTCTTCTTGGATTCTCCATTTCAAGCCATTAAGATACCTAGCCACTTTGGGGCTCTCATCCTCTATCACATTAGACCTCTTTAGCTTTTGAAACTCTTGATTGTAAGTGTTTACATCTTAGTCTTCTGCCTCGGACTTTGCCTCTTCTTGTGCAATTAGATCTCTTAGTCATCATGTGACTTCTTTTACCTTAGCAACCATTCCTTTCCAGAGTTGATATGAATTTGTTGCCTTCTTTTCCCTCTCTGTCTAGATAAACTTCCACCATGTAAGAACAGTCCTCTCAGTCTTGATTTGCATAACCTTCACCTTAAAACGGTGACTCATCCCCACTCAAAATGATTCTCATACCTTCTCGAGTCCGCCTTCGTCGGGTTCCATTTTCCATAAATAGTGGTATGCCTTCAAGCTTTTACTCAAAGCTTTCAATGCACCTTCAAGAAATCTCTGCAGCAGAATTCGAGTTCAGGGGTCTTATCTTCCTGTGCAACCTCTTCTTCTTTTTGAATTCTTCCCTCAAACTGTGCATTCTTCACTGCTTCCTCAAGTTGGGCTATTCTTTCCCTCAATTGTTTATTATCTTCTTCTTACTCTTCAACCATCTTGGCCAATTGTGAATTTTTCACCATGATGGTAGTATCACTTGATTCAACCTTTGACATATATTACTCTTTCCCAAATCTTTTGCTTGCTCTGATACCAATCTGATAGGGAGTGGGGTTGGAGGAACCAATCACTGGTTCCTACTCTAGGTCTTTCCTTATAAGACCTCCTTGGTGCTTGGCTCCACCAATCTAACCTATAGGCCCCTACTCATGACTAGATGCCCCTGGTTTTTCAGACCAACCCCTCTCCTATCAACATGCTTCTCTTCTACCAACCAACCTTGGTGCTACCTCATGTTCTCTCCTTTGGCCCTTAATCTGCCCTAAAGGCCAAATGACCTCAACCTTCTTCTAGGTTCTTGTAGGGTGATTGACAGGGTTACAAAGACTTTAAAACATCTAATCTTTTACTCTTTAGGACCCTCCTAACTCCACTTAACCATCGCTTACACCAAACCCTACTTTTGGGCTACTAGCCAAAAAGCCCAATTAGGCCTCTGAATAGGAATAAAATGAAATTTCCTTTAAAACCCAATGTAAGACTTAGGTTCTTTGTTAAGAATTTATGTTTCTTACACCTACACCTCCAAGATTTTCAGGGTATCAACCTGCTCAGGCCATACACCGTCCATACACCAAAATGGTCAAAGAACCCTAGGGTTTCTAAACTTTCCCAACTATTTTTAGACTGTCAGAAAACTCTCCTATCAAATGAATTGATAAAGTATCTTCCTAATCACCATGCATAGTTAGGACCTTCCCCTAAATTCACAACAAAGAATTTCTCAAAGATCTCTTTTCCCCTGCAAGTTATGCAACTTTTTCTCCAAGTCTGCCCTAACCAGGCTTGCACTGGCTCGCCTAGGGCAAAGCTTTTCTAGCGCCTCCTGCACTACCACAAAACCTAAATGCTACCATATTTACAATGTGGGAGCCTAGACACTATTCCCAAGAGGCCATACAATTTGTACGATGGGAAGGTGCTCTAGGACTCCATTCTTTAAAAATTGCCTGTTATAGGCCTAAAAATGACAAAAAACCAAAAATATTTACAAATACAAGGTGAAATGGATTTACAAAACCAAAAATATAACATGCTAAGCCTGCACAATGCTAATACTACATTCTACAACCAAAAAAGACAATAGAGTCACTCCATTAAAGTTCAATACAAATGCAAAACACAGGAAACTGACTTCCAAAATGTTGTTTCCTTCAACTTTACAAATTGCCACTCTAACAAAAATGCCTCCAACCCTATCTCCTGGTTGAAGCTTGCCTTAAATAGGCTTTCACAACAACTTAGATGCTTGGGTCGAGCTCATAGATGACCTAATGATGCAATATATAAAACCCAATGTGTTTTCAAACACCTTGCCAACTCTTGACAACTTAACACAATGATGTTGTAAAGCTATTTAACACTTGTCACCTTCTTTCCCAAAGTTCAAAAACAACCCTAATCACCTAAAAAAATGGTCAACATGGCCTTATGATAGCACAAAAAAATTAAGAACTTCAACAAAATTCCAACAATAGTCCTTTCCCAGGGGCTCCTACACCACTAGAGGTGCTAAAATTGGTACCCTATACAAGCTGGATGCACAGGCTGTTCAATATAATAGTGTCTCTGGAAAGTCACTGAAAGCTGCTCATGAAGGTAAAGAGGGAAATATCCCTAATTTTGTAAACTCTATGGAAGTAAAACTTCCTGCAGAGAAGACTATGCTTTGGCATCATAGGTTAGGCCACATAGGAGAAAAAGGTTTAAAAACCTTAAAGAATAAAAACCTAGTTGAGGGGCTTGAAGATTGTAATCTTGAATTTGAATTATGTGAACATTGTATATATGGAAAGCAGCACCATGTTTCATTTTATTCTAGTCCTCATAAATCTTCTGATTTGTTAGACTATATTCATTCGGATGTGTTTGGTCTAGTAGATGTTCCTTCTTTGTCTAAATCAAGATACTACATGTCGTTCATTGATGATTATTCAAGAAGAGCATTTGTTTATTTCTTGAAAAGTAAATGAGAAGTGTTCAGTCAATTTAAGGAATTTAATAACCTTGTTGAAAATCAAACTGGTAGAAAAATAAAATGCTTAAGGACTGATAATGGTGGTGAATTTTTTCTAATGAATTTGAAAGATACTGTAAAGACCATGGAATCAAAAGACATAAGACTACACCTTATACTCCATAGTAGAATGGAGTTTTTGAAAGGTTCAATAGGATAGTGATGGAGAGAGCACGAAGTATGCTCAGTAGTGCTGGCTTGGAGGAGAAATTATGGGCTGAGGTTGTATCTACTGCATGCTATTTAATTAATCATTCTCCAAATTCTGCTCTTGTTGAGAAAACACCTTTGGAAGCATGGTTTGGTAAGAAGCCCTCACTTAGACATGTTCGTGTTTTTGGCTGTGAGGCATATGCTCATGTGTTGGATGTGAAAAGATCTAAATTGGAGAACAAGGCTGTCAAATGTATTTTCATTGGCTATAGTGCTGTCATAAAAGGATACAAGCTTTGGAATCTTGATACAAAGAAGGTTATATATAGCAGAAGTGTAATCTTTCATGAGCTGAAACCTTCCACTTTGGATCTACAGTCAGAGACAGTCAAATAACAATAAGGATGTAGCAATAATTCCTCCTACACCTAAGAAAGAGGAATTGGAAATTCAAAATGTACCTGAAACTAAGGAGAGCTCGAGCAGTTCTGAAAGTTCTGAAGAAGAAGAACACCGGCCTCAACAAGTGAGGAGGTCAGCAAGAAGAAAACAACTAAATGATGTGGGTTCTCATTGATTGATTCTACTTGTGCCTATGCTTTGATTTCTAGTACTGATGAGCCTAGGACTATGAAAGAGGCATTTAAAATGTCTGATTCAGATTCTTGGTTGGAAGCCATGGAAGAAGAGATGGCATCTTTAGATAAGAATGAAACCTGGAGTTTGGTGCCCTTGCCTAAAGGCAGAAAGGTTGTTGGCTACAAATGGGTATTTAAGAAAAAGATTGGTCTGGATGGCAATGTAGAAAAGTACAAGCAAGACTAGTTGCGAGGGTATTCCTAAGTGGGGAATCGATTATGGGAAATATTTTCTCTGTATAACCAGTGACGTCCATTAGATTTCTTTTTTTGTCATGCGACAGCATATGACTTAGAGTTGAGCGGATGGATGTGAAGACAACATTTCTTTATGGTGATTTTGAAGAAGAGATTTATATGTCCCAGCTTGAGCACTTTTTGGAAAAAGGTAAAGAAAGATTGGTTTGCAAGTTGAATAAATCTTTGTATAGGTTAAAGCAGTCTCCTAGAATGTGGTACCCGGAAATTTGATACATTTATCTTTGGGATTTACCTTGAGGATCAAAATCCCAGTCCTTATGTATATTATAAAACGTGTTGATCAAGTACTTATTATTTCTCTTTATATTGATGATATATTTGTTCATACGAAATAGCAACTAATGATTCCTGATCTTAAGTCTCGATTTGTCTACTAAGTTCAAAATGAAGGATCTTGGTGCAGCAAGATATATTATGGGGATGGAGATAACCAGGGATAGGAAGAATAGAAAGCTTTGGCTCAGTCAGAGTAAGTATGTTAGGACTGTTCTTGAGAGATTTTGTATGAATGATTACAAATAGCTAGTGGTTCCAGTAATGCATGGAACAAAGCTATCTGTTGAGGACTGTCCAAAATCTCCTATTGAGATGGAGGACATGACCAATGTACCTTATGCTAGTGCAGTAGGTAGTCTTATGTATGCAATGGTCTGTACAAGGCCAGACATTACCCAAGCAGTGGGAGTACTTAGTTGATGTATGGCTAATCCAGGAAGAACACATTGGGATGCTGTGAAGAGAGTGTTTAGGTATTTGAAGGGAACTTCAGATTTTTCTTTCTGTTACCATGGGAATTCGGTTGAATCATAGAGGACTCTCAGCATTCGTGGTTATGTTGATTCTGATTGGGCAGGGGACATTGACAGCAGTAGGTCCACCAGTGGATACATTTTCATCTTGAATGGTGGTGCAGTGAGTTGGATGAGTAAGCAGCAGGTTGTAGTCGCTTTGTCCACTACGGAGGCTGAATACATGGCAACTACTCATGCTTGTAAAGAAGATGTATGGTTGAAACGTTTGTGTTCTATCATTGGTTTTGATGCAGGGGAAATAACTATTTTCTATGACAGTCATAGTGCAATTTTTCTGGCAAAGAGCCCTACTTTCCATGCCAGGACAAAACATATTGATGTACAGTACCACTTTGTATGAGATATGGTTGAGGATGGAAAGGTCAGTTTGGAAAAGGTTGATACTCTGGATAATGTTGTAGATTCATTAACGAAGCTAGTGAGCACAGACAAGTTTAGGTGGTGTGCCAATTCAATGGGCCTTAGTGCCCTTGATTTTTAGTAAGTTATGATGTGCTCTAGAGGTGCCTGTATGATCTTTGTCAAGTGGGAGATTGTTGGAAATATGTACCTCAAACTATACAGGCAGAAACCTCCATTAGAGTCAAGTCAATGTGACATTCTAATTGTCTGGCCAACTAGTAGGTTTGTTTTATTCAGTTCTGGATAGGTTGTCATGACCTTGTTATTATATTTCTGAAAAGTTACACTGTGGAGTCTATCGTTGTAACATGGTGTATTCATTATGACCTTATAGCGCTCGGGAGACCTCTGGCCAAAAGGCCATTCAATCATGTATCAACAAGACTCTTGGTGAATATGGTCTTTAGTGAAGCTAAAGGTTCTCGCTAAGATGTCTCAATGAAGTGCTAATGTCTTGCTAACAACATTTACTCTGTGGTCCTCGGGGTAACTCATGTTGGCTTGGTGAGAAGTCACCGCAAAAGCAAATGTTACGCCGACAGTGTTTGGTTTGTTTCATCGAGGAGACTTGGCCGAAGGAAGTGCCATCAGTAAGATGTCCTACCAAAGTGAATATGGCTCAGTGACGAAGACTCAAGTGTTAGTCTTTGGTGTAACTCTTGTCGAATGGTGGTCATCGGTGGAACACTGTGTTTTCGGTAAGAAGTCCTAGCGAATCTGATGAGTCTCGCCAATGTTGAAGAATCTTCGGGGTAACTTAATGATCATGGGGAAATGTCTCAACAATAAGCTCTTGTCTTGCCGACTATTCTTTGGAGCTCGTTATGACTTAATATCATAGGTATAATGTCACACCGAAAGCTATGAGTTTGGGTGACATCGATACATGTGGAGAACGTCGACGTGATCTCTTGGAAAAAGTGATAGGTCAGGACGACTGCATGATGACTTAGTGTATCTCTTGAAGCTCAATAGAACATCCTGGCAACTACAATGACTCTTGGTGACATCAGTATGAAGTATATGTGGCATCAGCGAGACACTGTTAGTGTCTCACCGAGATGCCAATACAATACAATACAAATTTTGTTGACCGGTTGACCATCCTATGTGGAGTCTCGTGGAGGAATCAAAGAAGTCAAAAGTGGAACGCTTGGGAGTCTGTTCATTGCAACAATTCTGTGAGGAAGCTCGATGAACATGGAACAACAGAGATATACTCTGTGATTTCAGATTGTAGTTGGTTGGTTCAATCAACAGTAGAGTGTGAAGAGTTCAAACTGTATCAGTGTGGATTTGATTCTATAAAGACTGTAATCAGAAAAGGTTCCTATGCAATTTGGTTAATGGTGAATGCTACTGTATAATGACACTAGAAAGATAAGTCTGGAATTTGTATGTAATTTCATTACTATAATACAAAGTGATTTCTCTTGGTGTGGTGGGTTTTTCTCCCGTAAGGGTTTTCCCACGTATATCTGGTGTTCATGTGTGATTGTCAAATACTCTGTTTCTATTGTCTGTTTCTTAGTGCATCTTAATTGGACTGTAATTGTAAATTTTAAAGTGTATCTACGTTCTTTCCTGAGATATTGACATTAGGAGAATTGTTTTCCGCATCTAATTTTCCTTACACTTATTTTGGGAACTTCTAGGGATTTATTTAGGCTCTTACAATGACATTTTTTGGTGAATTTTTAAAATTACATAATTTTTCATATATTTTTTAGTGGTGTGTGTTGTGGCTTGATAAGCTTAATGGTCATTGATGTCAAAAGTGTGTTGAAGATTGTATATGCTCCAAAGATAGCTAATATGCAAAGATATCAATTGATGCAAGTCAATAGTGTAATGTATAAATCTTCCTAATGTTTGAGTGTGATGTGGAGGTGGGTAAAAATATTCTAATGTGTTTACAATATGTCTACATTGATATCTTTCTAGTTTGGTGTACCAAACTTAGTGAAAAGTTGCAGAAGTTGTGTCTAAGGCATTCATAGTGCATATCCTAAGGCAGTGACACAATGTTTTGGTTTGCATCCTTTCACATAGCAATATTTATTCTTAGGGTTCAAAAGATAAGTAAATAGATATTTGAAGTTGTTATATCCAAGTTCCAAGTCATTACATAGAAGTACCAAAGTGTAATAACCTATTCAAAACTATTATTTAATTAATATTATTGTAAATGAAACATGAATATACTCCAAATTAAAAATACATTACTAGTGGCTAAAGTCAATCATAGCTACACATGTCCATTTAAAATGAGTAAAAGATTCTTATATTCACTTCAAAAGACAAATTACAATTCAAGTTTGACTTGGATCCTAAGGCCACAAAGACATTACATTGTACACATTACATCAAGTACAAGAATGAATTACATCAAAGTTACATCATAGACTTTAATAGTCTTGTGAACAACTAAGGTTCTTCTTCAACGCTCACCTCCATTGGTGGACGAGAACATGGTTGAAGCGCTTTATCACCCAACCACAAAGCTCACGCTTCCCTGGTATTCTTCTGACTTGAAGAATGTCTGACCTTGCATGGAAAGTTTAGCAAGAGAACAATCTGCAAGGTGGAATCTGGTGCATTCTCAAACATCAACATGCAATTTCTATCTATATGTTAGAAAATAAGGTGCAAGATCTATGCTAGGAATTGTAGAGAGTGAAATCACAGAGTTCATTCATACATACATAGTGAACTATATTGCTTGGCCAAGCATAATAAGCATGTTTCAACAACAAACAACAGGTTTTGGTAAAGAAAACTTGTACTCTCTGAACTCCATTTTGGCACTCGTTTCATAAGCTAACGTTTTACTAAACAACTATCTACCCTCTAGCAGCAACTACCCATAGGTGCTCTAGTCAACTAAGGTGTCACTGTTTTGTTCAAGTATTCAAATTATTTTTTCACAAATGTCTTCAAGAAGAGACATAATACTAATTTATAAGTTCTAAACAGAAATCAGATTTATGATTCACATAGTAATTCAAAAATCAGTCATATCATTCTTATGACTATTTTCTACTTATCATCTTAAGCATTTTCTTTTTAAAAATGTACTAAAAATAAAAGAAGCTATGTCACAAGTATGTGTATGTACATAGATGAAGTCTATGTGCATACACATATATGTGCCTACTAATGTTAAAATTTGTGCATACATTTTGAAATAATCACTAATTCAAATTCCAATCTTAAAATAATACTCCAATTGATGTTTCTTTGTCAAAATTAAAGAAAACATAACAAGTCTATGCTAACAATTTCACACATACTGTTATTGCATTCTCACTATTATGTTTCTCTAACATTGTTGTTTACATAAGAACATTCATTGTTTGAACAGAATAAATATTGTTTCCTACTAAATAGTTATGAAGCCACTTGTTCACATATGAACATTCACTATTTAAGCAAAAAAAATATTGTTTCCTACTAAATTGTTGTAAAGCTAGATGTTTACAAATGTACATTCATTGTTTGAATAGAAAAAATGTTGTTTCCTACTAAACAGTTATAAAGCAAGTTGTTCGCATATGTGCATTCATTGTTTAAACAAAACATGTATTGTTTCCTACTAAATAGTTATAAAACATGCTATTTTCAGCTATAAAGATAATTTTTTAACAAAAAATAGTTGTTTACAAAGGAATATCCACTATTTACATCAACATTATACTGTTTCAAACTAAACAATTACATTTAAAGACAAATATTTTCATTTGCTCTGTTTGCTAACCTCAAGTTGTTTACATGCTATAGGATCACTTTTCAAATAATTGTTCTATGTTTGACAACTGAATGGGTTTTTCACTATGATCTGAAAATAAACAATCAAATAGCCCAGTTTCATACATAAGGACAAAATGTCTATTATTCAAATCTTGAACATTTTTGTCACTAGAAATTCAAAGAAAAATAATTAATTAGCATAAAGAAAACTATGTTCAACATATTTTTCGATTATCTTCTTGAGTAAATATCTCAGCTAAGAAAAGATAGAAGCTTCGACTTCCACAATACACATGCCTTTTCAGACTGCAACAAAACAAACTATAGTTTCTCTAGATCGACCAATTTCTATGGTTGGGTGTCTTCCTTCTAAGCATCTCAGACATATATTGAAATCAACCAAGATGGCTTTCAGTTTTATTCCATGCATGCAACAATATTAAACATGTGGGCTTTCATCTATACCCTTCACATTTAGGGATCAGCTTATCGACACTAAGTTTGTGCCAAGCAAGACTTGGTGTTTCTCTAACTTAGAAACCCTTCCATCGTTCTTACAAAATGGGTCGACTTCACCATTAAGATACATTATACATATATGCAAATCTCTAAGAGCTTTTGTTCAAGACAAATACAAGTATCGACCCATCAACATTAAGCTTTAGACATAATACAAATAAAATATAGGGGAACATACCCCTTCCACAGGATCAAAATCGATCCTTCTCAAGGTTTATATTTACAAAAAAATATAGTAAATCAGAATAAATTTTGATAGCCTACATAAGGATAAGCATTTATCTTGTATATTAGAGACAATGGCTGAGCCCATAAAGCTTCAATCCTCGGCCTAACCTTACAGTTGCAAAGTCTTAAAATACATTATACTTTCCAACTAGTAGGTCGTAGGCCAAGTTGTTACCACATAGTGGGTTGGTGACCTGAACACATTTGGCCCAAGGCTGATACATTTCATAAACAATGACCACATAATATACTGCACTATGAAATCATATGGTGAAAAGAAAGATTATTTCTTGCTTGATTCAATAATAGCATTATAGCTATTGTTTATGCAAAAAGAGGGAATCAATTTACCTCCAATTGAACTTTTGGTGGTTTTCCTCTTATGTTTCCCTATTTGAGTTTGTCCTTTGCTTTTTCCTTTTGAATTTCCCTAATTCGTCGCTTCTTTTCTTTTCTTTTTCATGTGGCTATATCATCGAAAGGATAGATACAATACATTGTTTTGCATGCTTTTTTGGCGATGGCATTACTACCATATTGTTGACCACCTTTGAATTTTTTATTATTAACATTTAAGCAGTGGAATTCCATGTCCTTAGTGGATTTTCCTTATGATATCATCTTCATTTTGAACAGACCAATTTATAATATATTGGTTATCAACTTAAATTCGATGTAAATTTGAATATGTATACATTTATATATATGTATGTATATATATATATATGTAATATATATATATATATATATGTATATATATATGTATACATATATATATATATATATGTATATATATATGTATACATATATATGTATATATATATATGTATATATATACATATATATATATATACATATGTATATATATATATATATATATATATATATATATATATATATGTATATATATGTATACATTTATATATATGTATGTATATATATATGTATATTTATGTATATATATTTACATATATATATCTATATGTGTTTAAATATAATTTCATTCACATCTACCATCTATTCGAGTAATGTGTATATATATGTGTGTGTGTGTGCTTGATTTACATACACACACACACACACACACACATATATATATATATGTATATATATCTATATTTATATATATATGTATATATATCTATATTTATATATGCATCTTGTACAAATTTCTTGTTTTGGAATGGATTTTAGGTTCCATACACTATCTTTTAAAATAAAGGACTTGACTTTTCATTTTGAGCATATATATATATATATATATAAAGTAAGGAATTTTCTTTACAATGCTCATTTCGTTTCCTTCAATCACAAAGTTTGAATAGACAATTAAATAAACAAACATGCACCCATATTCCAATTGTCTTACTATTCAATCCAACTAAAAAATCCTATTTCAATCATGTTCTCATCCTTCAACCTATCACCCTGCAACTGCACACACTTGCACTTGCAAATTGATCAGTAACGTTCAATTCTTGGTACCATGTAAAATAATTTTTCAAAAACTCACAAAGTCAACATCAATCAACTTCTTTCATTCAATTTTTAAATATTCCAAGATCTCCATTTATTATTTAATTTAATTTCTTCAATAATTCAATTTGCCATATTATGATAAATATGTAATAAAATTGGGTTATGACATCCTTCCCCTCTTGGAAGAGACATTGTCTTGATGTCTAGTAAGTTGATTAAAAGAACATCATATCAATTTTTTAACAATCATGTCTATTTCAACATCACATAAAAATTATGTCTATTTCAACATCGGATTCAAAATATATGTATATTTCAACATCAGATCAAAAATATATGTCTATTTCAACATCAGATAAAAAATATACATCTATTTCAACATCAGATAAAAAATATATGCCTATTTCAACATCAGATAAAAATCTATTTCAACATCAAATCAAAAATATATGTCTATTTCAACATCAAATCAAAAATATATGTCTATTTCAACATCAAATCAAAAATATATGTCTATTTCAACATCCAAATTTTAAAGCATGAAATATCATAGTATCTCATTACAAAAAATTTCAAACAAAATTATTGAGTTTCTTTTTCAAGAAAGCAAATGTGGGAAGGAGCATTTTATTTCTTCCGCATCCTCCCAAGTAGCATTGTACTCTGAGTACTAATCCCATTGGACCTTAAACAAAGCAATATCTCTGCTTTGTAACTTAATGTTGCGTTTATCAAGGATTTTGATGGGCTCCACTAGCACCACTCCTGGATCCTATACCTGCAAGGATTGCCAATCAAGAACATGAGTCACATTAGGATGATATGGCTTAAGAAAGGAAACATGAAACACATTATGAAGTCAAGCCAGAGTAGGTGGTAGAGTTGTTGGCAACACAAAGGCATACAACTGAGAGGGGGGTGAATCAATTCTCATAGAAATTTAAACTTATTAAACTTATTAACCTTATTCTCATATCTGATAAATAAACATGAAAGCATAAATCACCATCACATCATAAACATGCATAACACCAATATTTTTACGTGGAAACCCTGTTAGGGGAAAAACCACAGTGGAGGTTAGTCCACAAGATACCCTGTTAAAAGTATAAAGAACAATAAATGGGGAATGCACATACATTCAAGCACACTTCCTAGAGCTCACTGCTCAAATACAAAGAGGCTTTCTGCCCAAAGGAAGACGCATTGTCCTACAAAAAAATTTAGATTACATCCGCAAGATTTTGAAATGAGAAAATAGCATCTTCTAATGCCTGATTATAGTTCTGGTTAAGTACATGAACACTTCTTCACACTCTGCTCACTCTTCTCCACACTCTGCTTCTGCCTTCGAATTATTAGGACATTATTCGCACAACTCATTGCCTTAAAATGGAATAAACAACCCCTCATATATATCCCCAATCAAGAATAACATCACTATATCTTGGCTTCAACAAAATAATAAAATGTGTACAAACTATCAGCTCAAATCAATAAGTAATTATTAATGCAAATCAACTAATGTCAGCCATAACATAATGAAGACCCAAAACAACATCCTCGACCATGAAACACTTTGAACAATTAAGCCTCGAAGATCCACAACACGCTACAATCACCAATTCAGCCATGAACATGAAAAGCATGAACCCACAAAAGAAAATCACCAATTGCAAGCACATTGATCAATGTGGGCATGCAACAAAGATAGAGAATGATCTAGAAACATCCAAAAGAATCATGAATCATCAAATAAGCATCCACAACTACTCGAGCTACTAGAATCACATCATCTTCTTTCAGGAACACTAACTAAAGCAACAAAAAAAATATCAGAACACAACTGCTCATAACTCAATCAAATCTTCATGTGGATCTCTGAAACTTGACATGGATAAAATAGATATACTCGACAACAAACCCTTTAATCCACAACCTCGGATCATCAACATACTAATCCGGCCACCATACAGAACTTCACTGCATCACTGACAACCTACAACTTATTTTATTCAATTTTCTCAATATCCTCGACATATACAACATTTAAGACATTAATGCTAATAGTGTTGACATGAATTACAACCACATATTAGTAAAATCCAACAATCTCCCCCTTTGGCATTAATGGCAACACATGAT
>VDFB02136769.1:0-26500 GCA_007258455.2 Sequoia sempervirens
AGTTCTCTCTTAGCTTTCCAACAATGTAATTTTTTTCACTTTCTGACAATGTTAGGCCTTTCATCCATAATTTCTTTTATTTGTATGTCTATTTTTTTGTCAAAAACCAGTGTTTGGTGTTTTTTTTGTTATAAATTAACCGTTCATCAAAATTTCAAATAAATTACATTTTTAGAAACTAGACTCAATTCTTCAAATTTTAAAAATTAAAAATTAAAACAAATCTATTACTTTCCAAAATTTGTAAGGGGAGCATGGCCAAAATTCTGATTTTTAGGAAGTGCCCACTTAGAAAATTAGTAAAAAATCAAATATTCATTAAAAAATTATCAGAAAAATCATGCATCAATGAGATACTATTAGCTAACTTCTAACCATAGCGATTTTAAAAATACTACAAAAAATTTCACCATGCTAGGGTCGTACAAGAGTTGCTATGTTATGTTTTTTTGCCAAAAACAACAATTTCAGTACATCCCTCTTTTAAACCCCTTAATCTCAACCATTTTCAAAATAAATTAGTAGTTTAGAAAGTAGACTCAGAGCACTTCAATCCTTATTTTTGTTCCATCTCAAAACATTTAGTGTAGCTATCCTCAATTTCACGTCCAAGGTCAGTATTTCCTGATTTTAGAAGCAAAGGTGGCCACTTAAGCCCCCTTTTTGGGAACCATCTTGGTGCACTTACCGAATGATAACTTAAATAACCAAATACCTAGAACATTAGGTCAATGTGAAAATATAATGAACAAGTTTTTTCTAAATTCATAGGCTAATTGTGAGGGGTTTAAGAAAGTCAAAACCCTAAACCAGTGATAAGGAATAACCCTAAGCCAAAATGAGAGTCCAAGTAAAATGATCAAAAAATTTAAAATGGAACCAAGAATTTTTTTTGGAGTTCCATAAGTGGCTCTAGTTGGGGACACATGCCTCTTGCAAGCATGGTAAGATCCCAGAATCACAAGTGATGTAGACCAAACACAAAAAAAAAATAGGACAACCAATATATAATGTTTTTTTACATAGGTCACAAGGACAAAAACTGAGAGATTTAATCCCTACTTGTCTGAAACCTTCATCTAAGGTGCAAGTTATCGATATGCACCTTGCAATTTAACAAGGATTCAATTTTCTTAGTGGTCCCAAGCCACTAAACTTTGGGTTGATACTTTCCTTTGTCAAAAACTTTATTTTCCACTATCTGTATCAAGCTAAGGCTGAAAATATTTTCACGAATTTCCCATCCCTTAATCGTGCCTTTGTCACTAGACCTATCCATTTTGAACTTATCACTGTTACTCCTTTTTATATCTAGCTGTGAACTATGTTCAATCATCAACTGAAACACATGGATAATGGAGTATTTTATCTGATTCAACTTGTAACTAGGTAAAAGTACAAAGTTGTGTCATACTTTTATAAAGGAAATGCCTAACACTAATCTAACTTTTAAACTTGAATCACTAGAAAGTGGCATATATGTTTTGAATTTTGAAATGATGTAAACCAATAAAATGTGTATTTTTTAGTATATTTTATGTTTGTATTTTTTTGAAAAAATCAAAAAATTATTTGAATATAGTTCTCTATAAATTAACACTATAATTTAGTTGCTAATAAAATGTTTAAAAGTGATGTTACATGGGATTTCAAGCTTTATATAGTAAAAAAAAAATTCCTTCAATTTTTTTGTGTATATTTATAACTAGAAACTTTAGGGCATGGATATTTTTTTTTGCAATTTTAATAAATATATATTTTTAAATAAATATTTAAATGTGTGTCAATTAAAAAATGACTATTTCTAGTCGAAGTCAACTTTTATATTAAGTATTTATCTAAACCGTTGATTTTTGGGGGTTCTTATGGACTTATCTAACTCTTCTAGGGTTTTCCACCTAAAAGGAGAGAGATAGGGCCCAAAAATGCTAAGGGTTCATTCAAATTATGTTATGTAGGATGTTGTATAAGCTAAATGAAGTAAACTAAATGAAATCAAGTGATTTAAATGAATGAATTCGAATGAAAATACTAAGATTTAAACTATGTTTGGAAACATGTGAAATGCAAAGAATGAACTAAATGAAGAAATAATGCAGAATAGAAAGAAGTAGGATGAAATAGAGTGCACCTGGGTAATATTGTACAAATCTGGAATGTTGTGGATGCTGACTAAAATCACTAGAATTTCACAATGGAACTCATTCGCCCAAGGTGGTGAATTAGTCCTCCTACTGGTGAAAAAGCGTCGAAAACTAGTTTCTGACTATCAGGATTCATAATATAACAAAATTCAGATTTTCAGTCGTAAGGAGGGACTCATTCACCACTGGTGGAAAATTATCCCTCTCCAAAAATTCTAAAAAACCAAGAGACAACTCTGCAACACCAGATCTAGAAATATCTAATTATTGGGTTGCCAAAGTCAATTCTGTAGGAAACAGATAGAAAACCTTCTCCAAGCTTGAAATATGAATGAGTTGACTTGAATCACCTAGTTTACTTGTATACCAATATTCAACAATCAAAATATTGTTAAATATACACACCTAGGTCTACAAACACACATGCAATAGGGGAAAAATGGTTGAGGATTAGAAAATAGGGGTTTTCCTTAGTCAAACCCCACTTTTGGTAATCAAACCCTTAATGAAACAATGAAATGAAAGAAAATTATAAAAAAATAACATGCAATATCTATCAAATTACCAAACCATTGATAATTCAAATTTTAAGTAATGTCAATGGATGCTCCAAAGTGCTTGAATATTGCTTGAATTGATGTTGTAGAATGCTCAAATGCTTGAATATGATGTGTGAATGTTGGAGAATTTTAGAAGATTATGGGACATGTAAAATGAGGTGAAAGTCACATATTTATACACAATTGTGCCTTAGTTAACCATTCATACCTCATCACAGGCCGACATCAAGTGCCTTTGAATAAAAAACCAAAAGGAAAATTTAAAAATTTTAAATTTGGAGCCAAGTGGGACTCATTTGCCAAGCGAGTAGGTGCCACCTAGGACCTCAAAATAGGTGCTGGGAATTAATTTGTATTTAATGTTGTCTGTCAGGCTTCCATTCAAAAACACACTTAATCAAAGCATATGAGGGCATAAAGGGTCCAAATAAAGCAAGAGAAAGTGATAAATAATGAAGATGTGCCTAGAAAAGCATGAAATCTTGTTACAAGAATTTACAACAGTTCAAAATAGGACTTGTTTACTGATGAATAGGAGATTTTTAGGTGAATTGGAATAAATAGAGTGAAGAAGAATGTAGAAATGTTTTATAACACTTCACAACACCTTCACAAGACGTCATTATTTAAATTTTAGTACCTAAATATGCATGTTCAAGCCATGCTACAACATAAAATCAGAGAAAAATATATCAAATACCATGAAACAAGACTTAAAAGGCCATGGAAATGACAAGGGGCCATTTTTATATGGCACATATAGCCCCCATTTTATTGAGAGGATGAACTTACTTGAAACTCACACTAAAATAGCCATGAACATTGGGAGGGGGGTTCAAATGCACTTATGTTAGCAAGATGGAATGAAAATGATCAAGAGGGATGATCAAGCTTGTAGGATGAAGATCCCATGGAAAACTAAACATAAGAACAAAGGAACACACAAGTGTTGAAATGAATCAGATGAAGCTTTGATCGTTTGTCCAACTAGTTGTGGATTAGATCTAGGCTAAAAGAGAATGCATACTTAGTCTGGAGCAAATTGACACATGACGATATGTCATGTGAGAAGGCCCAAATGTACTCACTCTAGAGCCACATAATTTATGATTGTCTATGCGGTGAGAAAGTCCAAAAGGTAAGATACATACACTAGTTGGTATACACTCACAAACATAAAGGTGGCTATGGGGAAAAGTCATGCTGGTAGGTGGGCTTCTCACTGAACCATATCAAAGTTATACCTCATGATAACTTTAACAAGGCACCACAAAGAAAAATGTCATGAACAAAAAGAAAGGTACCGCAGTCATGCAAGTTGTGTTATGCAAGGTGGCAAAAATGTGAAATGTAAAAATGGGAAAATGCAAAAGATGCTTGAAAGAGTCTTTTTCAGTTCATGCAAGGCCAGTCACTTAGGGGACATTGTGTCTAATGTCTCCAAGAGAGGACCAATCAAATAATAGTATATTCATGACTTATTGGATGCAGTGCATCACATCAGGCCACCAAGAGGAATGCAATATGCTAAGATAGATCACAATTATGAAAGACATCACACCCAATGTCATCCACAAAGTGATGAACACATCACATAAATGACAAGGCTACTCTAGGAACCAAGAATGCAAATGAAATAATGGTAATGTATGACCCCCACTTTAAAGGAATTTCTACACATCATATTGTGATCAATTAATTTAGACTAGAGAAGAAAAGAAAATGCAAGAAGGAAAAAAAGACATGAGAGCCAACTTGGAAAGCCTTATGCCAAGTCATATGTTTCGAGGTTAGGTTGCGTCATGTCAAGGAAAATAAAAAAACAAAGAAAGGGATTTTCCCCCAGAAAAGGGCACACCAAACACATAAGGGATCTATGGATTTTGGGTCAGTATATTCATTGCTCCAATGTGTTTATGAAAGAGCTCAAAACTATCATCATTCCCCAAAGCACATAGAATTTGAAGAATGCCACAAAGAGAGTGAAAATAAAGGAAAAATAAATGAGAGCCAACTTGGAAATCCCTGTGCCAAGTCATATGTTTCAAAGTTAGGCTGCATCATGTCAAGGAAAATGAAAAAAAGAAGAAAGGGAGTTTACCCCAAAAAAGAGCACACCAAACACATAAGGGATCTATGGATTTGGGGTTAGTACATTCATCTGCAATGTGTTTATGAAATAGCTTGGAACTATCATCATTCCCTAAAACACATAGAACTGGAAGAATGACACAAAGAGAGAAAACAAAGGAAAAATAAAGTCTATTTTGGGTCAACATGGAAGAGACATTGTGGTCTCAATGTTTTGCATCATGCCCAAAAGGAAAACACAAATGAAAAAAAAAAAAATAAAAAATATTTTGGGTCATCATGAAGGAGACATTGTGATCTCAATGCCTTGCATCATCCCCAAAAGGAAACAAAAACAAAAGAGAAAAAGACAAGGACCTTTTGGGTAAACATGGAAGAGACATAGGGCATCTCTACATTGCATCATCCCCAAAAGAAAAAAAAAAAAACAAAAGCAAAAAAAGACAATGTTGAATACAAGAATAGAGGTACAAATAGAAGAATTGTAAAAAGAGAGGGAACATCAAACACATGATACAAGGGAACACGATAGGAAAGAAAAAAAAAAAGGAAAAAACAAAAGAAAAGCAAAAAGTCTAGCTAGGTGAATGCAAGTCAACCATCTAACAAGTCATCCACCTCCCAATCATGTTTAGTGTAATGTGAGGGTGGTTGATTGACCAAACAAATAATTGCAACCACTGAACTAGGAGTCATACTAGGTTCTTCACTTGGTGGAGAGGGTTTATCTTTTAAGCTCATTGTAGATGAAAATAGAGAATTTAGGTCATTATGCACTTCATCTATTTTTGCTATCATCGCATAATCATCATCATCATCACCATCATGAATATTAATAACATGAGGATGAAAGGTGATTTCTAAGGATGGATGTATCAAAATTTGGAGTTGTTGGATTTGTTCATTTTGTTGTGATTGTTGTACTAGACTATCTTGTGGCAGGTCAAGAGAAGGAGGGTGGTCATATATTACTTCTATCAAAGGTAGAGGTTGATTTTCTTTATTTTCTTCCATGTGATATTGACGAGCAAGGAGATGATAATGATGCCTATGTTCCCTAGCACCGCAGTTTTGTTTAATTCTATTTTGGAGTTGTTGAGGTGTAAGAGAAGATTGAGGCATCATAGGGTCTTCTACTTCCAAAAAGGGAAGAATAGAAGAAACTGAAGAGGATGGATCAACCACTTTCTCTTTTACTTTATACACTTGTTTAATGTGAGGAGGCATGACAAGAGTTGTTTCATTTTCCCTTGGTCATTTAAATGATGGATAGGAAGTATAGAGGGGTGGTTGGTCATGAGATTGTATGGTTTTCTCAATGTTAGACTTAGGTTTAAGCATGGTTTCATCTATGATAGGAGGTGTTAAAGTAGATGGGGATGCATTACAAAGAGACAATTTGGCTATCTTTTTGGCTTTGAATTTTTGGTAGGTTATGAAAAATAAGTCATTTCGAGGTGTGATGGGTTCCATGGGTTTAGGCCAAAATGCTTCTAATGAAAAGTTACATTTAGACGATAAGGGATTAAAGCCACTATGGTGTATGGTAAATATCTCATTGCCATGTGGAAACTTCAAACACTTGTGAACAATTGATGGGAACACTTTCATTGAGAAAAGCCAAGGGTGGCCTAGCTACAAATGAAATTGAACTGATTGTGGAATAATTGAAAATGTTACCTCTGAAGTTTTAGGTCCTATCTATATGGGGAGTACAATTGATCCAATCATAGGGAATGCAAAACTAGTATGTGTTTTATTCCATTCTATTGGTTTATTATAAGCATCTTGATATAACTCATGTAATAATAGAAACTCCTCTGTAATTACATTCTCCCCACAAGCAGGATCTATTAATATCGAATTAGTGGGCTTATCATATATTCTGCTAGCTATGTAGAGAAGACGATTAGGAATCTTTTGCAGTATGTCTTTAGTAGAAAAAGTGATATCAAGAGATTTAGTGGTTTGGACTTTACGACTTGGATAATGTCTATCGTAGCCACAAGTTGATCCATAGGACTATCTTCAGTAACAAGTGGAGGTATATCATGTTGTTCATTATGTGTATCAATAGTCATTACATCAATGTTTGAAGGTTCACTAGCCTTGAAAAATGAAGTAGTGTGTTTAGGCATAGGATTGGTGAAAAATTGCGAATTCTGGTTAGGGGGTGCAATAGATTTATTGCGTTGATCATTAACACCCATAATGGAAAAATGGCCTGAATCAATGAGGTCTTGAACTAAATATTTTAGACACTTGTAGTGTTCAGTTTCATGTCCATTTTGGTGATGAAAATGACAATACGAATAAGGTTTAAAGGTGGGTGATAAGGGCTATTTTGGTTCAAGTGGTCTAATGGGTGGCAAAGTGAGCATGTGTTGTTGAATTAATTAGTTCATTGTGTTATGGAGGGTATCAAGTAAGGGAGTAAATTGTCTCTTTGATTACCCATAGGTATAAGGAACCATTGTTTTAACAATTGCCACTTGTGTTTGAGCTGGTTGGGTTGGTTGTAGTTGTGAAGGCAGAGGCATATTGAATTGTAAAAACCCTCTCTTTTTTTATGAAATTTTTGTGTGTTGTTTGGGTTTTGATTGTTGTGTTCGGGTTTTTTTTATCTTGGTTAGAAGTGGATTTTGAATCACAACTTGAAACTGAGTTATGGTATTCACACAAGGTTGTGCATAAATGCATAAACAAAGGGAATTTCATCATCATTAGCTTATCTTGAAGGTTTGTGTGCAAGTTTTTGATAATCATATTTTGCAGAAGTGCATCAGGAATCTCGACATCAATTTGAGCATACAAGGATTGGTATCATGAGATAAAATCTATTAATTTTTCATTTGTGTTTTTTCTACATCTCATGAGGTCAACCATTGTATTTTTAGGGGTCATGTGCACTTGAAAGTGACTTATGAAAGCATCCACCAATTCATTGAATGAACAGATGGAATAATTGGGCAAGTTGGAAAACCATTCTAATGCAATATCTTTCAAGGTTCTTGGAAATAGTTTGGCTAATAGCTTATCATCAAGGAAAAAATCACTACATAAAGCTATATAAGAATTAACATGGTTGATAGGGTCTCCTTTACCTCCGTATTTCTTGAACATAGGCATTTCTATCCCTTGTGGCATCGGGGTACGTAATATTTCTAAGGATAAGGAGCTGCCACAAACATGATATGTGGTTGGAGCAGTTTGACCTTGGCTAATGGTGGAAAGTTGATGTTGCATGGATGAAATAGTATCAAGGAGTTGTGTAAGAATAGGATTGGGGTAAGTGGGTTGAGGTAGAAGAGAAAAGGGTGATGGAGTGTAGGTGATGTTAGGGGAAGTGAAAGGAATACTATGAGGTGTGAAGGTGGTGGAGGGAACTTGTGATGCCACAAGAGAAATAGGAATGCTAGGTGGAATTAGGAAAGAAGTAGCCACATAATTAACTTGATGCATAGTTGTGTGGACTTGTGGATTAGTATAAGTTGCTATAGATGCTATGGTAGAAGGGGGAGGAACTAGAGGTTCTCCTTGGCTTATAGGAATGTTTGCAAATTGGGTATTAGAAGAGGCATGTTTATTGTAAATCTTGGCAATTCTCTTCATCACTTGCAAGCCATCATCACTTTCAATCAAATGATGAAGATTTTCAATGGTAGGTATGGCAATGGAGGAAATGTTTTCAAGTGACAATTCTTGTTGTAAATGTGCAAAATTCTCATTAATATTAATGACCTTTTCTTGCGGAAGGGAATTTTTTTGGGTGTCAACATTCATTGGATGGAAAAGTGAAGACATATAAGTGGCATTTTTAGTGACTAATGCACCATTTTACATACTAGGAGTAGGAGCTTGTGAGATGCCAAGGTCCACAACAAAAGTGCTATTGTGGGAGGCCATAATTCTAGAACTTCTTCTCATTAAAGTATTATCAATGGGGCACCAAACACTCATACAAGTACCACAAAGGAGAGGTGAATGCAAATGCAAGGTGATCTAAGATGTCTAATATGCAAATAAAAAAAATGTTGCTAATTGTAATAGAAATGTACCCACATAAAACATAAATGAAAGAAAATGCCAGAGAAATGACATAAATATTGTTTAAAAAGTGCAGAGGGATTAATTCACTCAAGGTGGTGAATGAGTCCCAATATGATGTTTTTGTGTGTTTTTCAAAAAATTTAAGATGAATTTAATGCTCTCCAGAATGCAATCAAAGATGCAAAATGTAGATTTTTAATTTTTTCAATGATATGCAATGAAAAAATGAAATCTAAATGAAGTTTTCACTAATGCAATATGAAAAGTCCTAGAATGTAAAAACAAAACAATGTCCTAATTGAATGTTGATGCAAAAGTAATCTAGGATGCAATATGAAAATGAAATTAGAAATGCAAAGTTGTTCAAAATGCAGATTCACCAAAATGCACCATTGAATTTTGGGTTTCCTATGGAAATTTCTAACTCTTCTAGGGTTTTCCACCTAAAAGGAGAGAGGTAGGGCCCAAAAATGCTAAGGGTTCATTCAAATTATGTTATGTAGGATGTTGTCTAAGGTACATGGAGCAAACTAAATTCAATTGAGTGATTTAAATGAATGAATTCAAATGCAAATACTAAGATTTAAACTATGTTTGGAAACACATTATGAAATACAAACAATGAACTAAATGAAGAAATAATGTAGAATAGAAAGATGTAGGATGAAACATAGTGCACCTAGGAAATATTGGATGAATCTGTAATGTTGTGGATGTTGACTAAAATCACTAAAATTTCACAGTGGGACTCATTTTCCCATGGTGGTGAATTAGTACTCCTAATGGTGAAAAAATGTCAAAAACTGGTTTCTGACTATCAGGATCCGAAATCTAACAAAATTCAGATTTTCAGTCCTAAGGTGGGACTTATTTTCCACTGGTGGCAAATCAGTCTACTCCCAAAACTCTGAAAAATTAGGAGACAACTTTGTAACACCAAATCTGGAAATCTCTGATTATCAGGTTACAAAAGTCAATTCTATAGGAAACGAACATAAAACCTTCTCTAAGCTTGAAATATGAATGAGTTGACTTGAAGTACCTAGATGAGTTGTTTACCAATCTTCAACACCAAAAATCTTGTTAAATCTACACACCTAGGTCTGCAAATACACATGTAATAGGGGAAAAATGGTTGAGGGTTAGCAAATAGGGGTTTTCCTTAGTCAAACCCCACTTTTGGTAATCAAACCCTTAATGAAACAATGAAATGAAAGAGAATCATAAAATAATATGCAATATCTATCAACTTACCAAACCCTTGATCATGCAAATCTGAAGTAATGTCAATGGATGCTCCAAAGTGCTTGAATATTGCTTGAATTGATGTTGTAGAATGCTTGAATGCTTGCATATTATGTGTAAATGTTGGAGAATTGTAGAAGATTATGGGAGATGTAAAATGAGGTGAAAATCACATATTTATACACTTGTGCCTTAGTTAACTATTCATACCTCATCATAGGTGGACATCAAATTTTTTTGAATAAAAACCCAAAAGGAAAATTTAAAGTTTTTGAATTTGGGGCCAAGGGGGACTCATTTTCCACCCATGGCGAATGGCTCCCACCTAGGACCTGAAAATAGGTGTTGGGAATTAAGTTCTATTTAATTGTGTTTGTCAGGCTTACATTCAAAAATACACTTAATTAAAACATATGAGGGCATAAAGGGGACATATAAAGCCCGAGAAAGGGATAAATAGTGAATTTGTTCCTAGAAAAGTGTGAAATCTTGTTATAAGACTTTACAACACTTCAAAATAGGACTTTTTTAGTAATGAAAAGGTGATTTTTAGGTGAATTGCAATAAATAGAGTCTAGAAGAATGTAGAAATGTCTTACAACACTTCACAACACCTTCATAAGACATCATTATTTGAATTTTAGTACCTAAATATGCATGTTCAAGTCACTTTACAATATAAAATTAGAGAAAAACATATCAAATACCATGAAACAAGACCTAAAAGGCCATGAAAATGACGAGGGGCCATTTTTCTACGATACATTATCTAAAATGGAAAACAAATTATACTATCTTAATATTGATTCTTTTATCTAGGGCATCATATATATATATATATATATATTTTAATAAGCTTTAGTATTTTTCTTGGCATGATAATAAATCTAATATTTTTGTGCTGATAACCTACTTTTAGTAAAAAATAAAAATAATAATCAAACTATTAAAATAAATATATATTTTAAAACTACACTTATGGATCTACAAAATGGTATTTTTACATTTTAAAAAAATGTTATTTATATGAGTATGAGTTGTTTAAACATTAAATATTTCAAATAATGTCAATTTTTTAGTAAATTAGCCTAAAAGTGGTGCTACATATGCATTTAGCCAACAATTTTAGTTGGAAAAGTTGTTGAAATATTTAACTTATCTAGAACAAATCTTACTAAATCATATGTTTGACCAAAATTGTTTTTTAGTTATAAATACTAAAATTCACTTATGTTGATAAGTTGGCCAAAAGTGTGACACAACTTTGTAATTTTACCCAATTATACTCCATCCAATGCTCATCTAATTGGACAAGGAAAGTGAAATACTCATAATCTATTTGCTCATTATCAATACATGAGAAAATATCATATTCATTGTGTACTGAACAAGAAAAATTCATGTGTAGGCTCATACTCAAGCTTATGCTCATATTTATTAGAGAAATACAAACAACTTATGCCACCCAATATTTCATCTTCTTGAAAAAATCAATTTGCCAAATTCCACAATACTTTTACTTTTTCTCAAAGCAAGATCCTTCCCATAGAGGGCATCACTCATATTATCCCAAACATCAGAAAAAGTTTATGTTTTAAGATCACTATCATACTTCGCTTCCTTTTTACAATCATCATTGTTGGACTTGAAACAAAATGTTTCAATGGATGGATCAAAAAATTCATAATTGATATGATCAGGAGTAGGGTATTCAAATGTACCTTTAAATGACAGTTCTACTGACTCGTATGTGCAGGACTACTAGAAATTTGAACATAGCTTTTGTTCCATCAAATATATTTTTTCACATCCTTCCTTAACTAGTAAGACTTTGGTTAAACACAATTATGCCCATCTCTACCACAAAATATATAAATCCCACTTCTACTTCATATAAAAATTTAGGAACAACACCTTGTTGACTAGCATTGCCAATTCCATCATTAAACCCAGGCTCTAGATCATGAGTATAGACATTTTTTTCTTCAAAATCATCATCAAATATGTCATCAAGGTGTTCCAATTCTGAAGTAGTTGAACTACTTTGCAAGGTTTTATCACATGCAATCTGTTTATCTACCAGTGAGGGAAAAATTTCATGAGTATTGACATAGTCATATTCTTTAGCCTCAAAGGGAACCCTTAATCTTTCCTCATAAAAAGCTTTACATTTCTCATGAAAGAAACCAAGATTATCATCTTTACTACCCTAATTATCAAATTTTAAAAATATATTAGTAGTATTTGCAAGTGTGACAATATCATCATCCATACTGTTATGGAGACATTCATTCTTAGAAACATCCTTATCCATTCGTTGGGAAGACTCTTGATCTTGTTCAATAAGGTTAGCATCCTTGCTATATTGAAACCTCCTTTCTTGCTCATAGTCATGTTTGGCTTCCTCAACAATTCAAATCCAATCAATTATCTAATCAAAATCTTGAGGCTTCAAATCATTATGGAAGGCACTAAGCCCTATCTCATAGATTTCATAGAATATGTCTATACATATTGAATTTCCAAGTTGTAGGCTTTTAGGAATTTCTAATAAGGAATCCACAAACCTTGATAACAACTCATATAGGTATTCCTCTTTATACCTCTTTAAGCCAAACAACCGAGCTAAAGTAACAACCCCTGATCATCATTTAAACATTATTGAAGTCTATTTTAAATTGGTTCATGATCAATATGTTGTGAGAATGAAAAAAATGAGATATTAGAAATGTCATCACATTGCTCATCTTTTTCATCCTTGTTTAACTCATCTCTATGATGTGTATCTGAACAAAAAATACTTGCAGCCGTATATCCTTTTATCATTGAGTACTTCATAGTGTTTTTAATATCCATAGAAATATGATATTCCTATTGCAATGTTGTAGGTTCCTTATCCCTTATCAAATAAATCATTTAATTGTCAAAATCACCTAGATATAAAATTAAACATTCTGCATCACTAGTTCTTAAATACACAAGAATATATTTTACGATTTTCATGAATCTAAGATTAAAAGAAGGAACCAACTCTTCTTTATCTTATTGGATTTCCCTAAAAATTATTCTTATCTCATTTGGACAGATCCTCTCATCAAATTGTTCCACAAATGCTATTTTAAAAGCATCCCATGAAGCTATAGAACATATTGGTAAATATGAGTACCAATCTTTGGCATCCTCTTTTAATGACTGAGTAAACAACTTCATGACAACATCGTCACGATTTATCTCAAAATCACCCATCAAATTTATGAATGTATTTAGGTTTCATAAAGCTAGCTCAAAATTTTTCTCTATAAATTTTGGTAAAATATTCCTAATATCATCAAGGATCTTGTTAGGAAAACCTTTGATACCTCCAAAACTTAACAACTTATATCTCTCCATAGAGAACTTTTGAGGGAATTCTAGGGATTGCATGCTCGACATACTTGTACTTGATGTTTTATCAAAAAATATAAGGGAATGGTGCATTTCTCTTGTATCTTTATTCAATCTTCAAAAATTAACCTTATGGTAAAGGAGAAACAACCTCGCATATCTCAAGTATACTCATGCCTTAAACTTTCTTAAAATGAAAATTCCAAAAACAAGCATACTTCTTACATCCCATTTAGATAATACAAATTTCACCTCAAAAGTATGTAAAGAAACTACCATTATTCCCTTCTCTAGTGCTCAATTCATTTAATAGGGAACAAATTATTTCTTCCACATCTCTTAAAAAATGACTTTTATAGATTTAATTCTTCATGCAAATCAAAACAAGGAAAAATACCTTAATATATTTTGAAATATTCTAAATTGTGCATTTTTAGGTTCTTTGCATAGAGTCACCACCTCCTTTGTAGAGGACCAAAATTCAACAAATATAAAGTTTCTTTCACCAATTGATTTTACTTTAAGCTTCCTTAAACAATTTCACTAGTATAGAGTTCTTCAGAGTCGCCACCCACTTTTAGTGAGAATTTTAATTTAGAACCTTCATGACTCTATCAAGGAAAAATGACCTACTACAAAGGTTTTCTATAATAGTCCCTAGTAGAGTCATCATTTCTATTGGTGACTCGAATGGGAAAATATGATTCAATAAATTTAACTTCCAGTTACAAATAATAGTTCACGATTTGAATGACTCTATCAAGACAATATACAACCAAATTTCTAAGTGCAATCCCCAGATGAGTCGCCATTTCTGTTGGTTATTTTTTAGGAGGGTATGTGCAAGATCATCGTGGAAAAAACAGGCCCTTAAGTGGCAAAAAAATAGAAAAATCAGAGTTAGGAAACTTGACGTAAAAAATTGAATAAGTTATCTATATTATTTCAAAAATCTATAAGAATAGAATTTGTAGCAAATTGAATGTAGTTTCTAAACTACTAGGTTTATTTAAAAAAATAAAATTATTTGGTGAAAATTTGAAATTTTAATGTAGTAGTACTTAAATTTTAGGGGAAAATTAAGTAGGTGTCTGTCTGACCACCCTAACCACAATAAAATGATAATATTTTTTTATAATATTTTAGACATAAGTAGACGACTCATGTCTGGATGTGATGCATATTTTTTTGTAATTTTTTTCTAGGTAAATAATTAATTATGATTTTTTTATTACAACTTTTAAAAAATATAAAAAACTTGTATGTCCACCTTAACTTGGTCAAAACTTCATGAAATTCATATTTTATTTTTTTAATCCTATAATATATGAAACATTGAATGTGATGCATGTTTTAGATTCAAAAAATATGATACCGTTTGAAAGCTATAGATTTTTTTCAATCATCCCATCAATCAACACTTTAGTCATAATTCAAATAGAAAATGAATAATAATTATTTATTAAATTCAAAGTAAAGAATAATTTATATTGGTGGAAAGTTGAGAATCTCCTTTAAGAACTCTTTTCATCTCATCAATTTTGGGTAAAAAAAAGTCATCAGCCACATACCCTACAAATACCCAGCATATTGCCACTTTTTGGTCGATCATGATCTTGCAGATACAAAGGAACCAAACTTATTCTTACCACATGTTGGCATTCTCTAATGGTTCAATAAATAAGCCCTCAAAGTTGAAACTTAGAGATTAAATATATGTACTAAGCAGTTATCTTGCCCCTCGTGAAGGTGCATTTCATTGTCAACCCAGGGACATGAACTTGAAATGGGTCAGCACTATCTGTGCACTAGGACTCAACTGTAGTCATCCTTATCCTACAACTAGAAAAGGAATAGTATTGAAAACTAAAATTCTTGAAGGGAATTAACAAAAGTGTTGAATATGAATTATCAACTAAACTGATCATCAATAACTAAACTAGAATGGATGACAAAGGTAGAAATCTTAGAAAACATATAGGAAGTTACTCTATCTACCTTGGGTGCAGGAATAGTCACAAAATAGAGTTCCAGTGGCTACAGGAACAAACAACTACTAAGACCGAAACTAATTACTAGATAGAAAATAAATATTAAACTAAATGGATGGAATTCTCACCAGGTGGTCCCCCTTGAATGAGTCTTCCCTAAGCTAACTTAGATGCAAAAAATCAGAATATCATTTTATTCATTGAAAACATGATTACATCATATCATCAATATGACTGTATTACTTAAAACTAAAAAATGCAAGTAAAATCTCAGAACATCCAACCTTCTGAGAAGGGGAATCTGACCATTATTTTATAGAGGGAAAAGCTTTAATTAGGCCTAACTAACTAGGTAGTCAACTCCAACATAATAGGAGGATTCCATGTATTGAAAGCATAGAAAAGAGAGGGAGGAAGTTATGCATGCACCAAATTTAGTCAAAGCAAACTTGCCTCAACTAGGATCTGACACAACAACACTTCCTATATTTTCTCAACTAATAGACATAATCATTTAAAGGTAAGTTACAACTTCCACATGAGTTGGGAATTTCCTTCCATTTGAAGTTTCCCTCCATTAACCTCTTTAATGACCATCTTTTTGACTTCCTTAGCAACCAATCAGCTTGCATGAACTTCTTCCACTTTGCAAGCTTCATTTTTATCTGCATCTTAATGTGAACATGCATAATGACATTATCACACACAAAAAAATTGCATATCCATAATCACCTTAAAGTAACATTCATTCAAACACATATAAAATTAACATAGATATGTCACAGAGTAGGTTAATATTACCAAAAGTCACAGGGATAAGTTCATTCCCAAGGTTAAAAAATTTAGGGAAATAACATGGAGAGTCAATAACCAAGTACTAAAGTCTATAATAACAACAAAAAATGTATGATAAACCCTATCAAAATTGAGCCATTATTTGGACTCATCATCTTCCCCCAACCTAATGACCTGTTGGTCCTCCAAGAAAGAGAGCTTTATTCATTTTCCTTGTTAAAGCTCTAAAGTCACCAACTATTCCCTAACCTTGATCAATCTTTGAATTTGGATCCTAGTAGAACCCCTACTTGTTTTCCAATCTGCTCCACCTTGGCCTTTCTATATCAACATCATATTGATAGTATCTATAATCAAGTACTGGCCACAATAGAGTAGGTTGCTAGAATGTTAATGGAAGCCAATAGTGTTGCTTCATCCTTCCAAGCTGTATGTACCTAGTGCTTTGTTTACATGCTATGAAATAATTTTGCAAGGAATGGGGTCCAACCTATTTTAACAAATCTAGCAAACTATTCCATCTATGTGGTAGGTATTCCAATACTATTCTCCCTATAGTAGCAACTACCTACTCATATTTCTGGTATGCTTCGTCCCTAGTAGGCATGATCCTATTTTGTAGTCTAGATTATAAAGAATTGCATGCCATGTATAGTAAATGTCTAAAGGGTTGCTAGATTCAACTTTGAGAGAGAAGAGGGTATGAAGTTTTGTCTCTCTGTATATTTTAAACTGTTACCCCCAATTGACTTCATTTTGAATCCATGACATGAATGCCCTGAAATGGATAGATATCCAATGTATAACAATGGATTCTAGTCATGATCATTAGGAAAAATATAATTATGCAAGTACAATTCACACAACAAACTTTTAACTTCAAGAGGAGAGGATTGGTAGGCTTGGAAAAACTCATGTGGGATTTCAATAGAAGGGCTTAAACCTGAAATAACCCTTGACAGCTTGAAAGAAAGATGGCACTCCTTCAAATGCAGTGCATATACTCTTGGAGGAGCTATGCATGCTATTATTTGTGGTACTAGAGCCACCACATTATCTACCTTATCCTTCAATGTAGTAATTTTTGAATTCTTTTCCTCAATTTCTACAATTTTTTTTCTAACTTCTTGTATATTGAGACTTTTCTTATTCCACTCCTATTTCTTTTTAATTTCATTCCATAAGTTCAAGGCTACAATATTCCATGAAAAAGTGGGAGGGTTATGTTTCCCTACCAAGATATTTCCTCACACCGATTGATGTTGTTCAAATTGCTCTAGTTGCAATGGTTCTTGTTGTTCATCTTGGTTTGGTTGTAGTGGTTCCTAATTTTCAACTTACTTTGCAATAGTAGCAAGCTCTACCAACCCTATGTTTGTTTGTTCCTTAGAATCTTCTTCCACTTCTATATTTACCTACCCCTTAGGAGCTTGCGTCTCCTTCCTAGGTGTCCTAAGTCTAGGGATTCCTTTTGGAGGCATATCAATAGCTCGCTCAACTAGTTTTTATTTCTTTGAAGGGCTCTTATATTTTTCAGTTGTTGCAAGATGACCATTGTCATTAGATTTTCATTTCCTAGGGATAGGTTTTACTTTTTCCAATGTTTGCTTCATAGCATTTCCTTTTCTAATTTCTTCCTCTCTCATTTGTGCTTCCTCTTTTCGAATGGCATCCCTAGTACAAACTAGATTTTTATGGAGAACATTGACATTAGGGTTTGAGGATGTAATTTCTTCATTTGAATACTCATGTTCAAAGGATCCAATTTCTACTACTGATTCACCTATAGGAGGGTTTATGCTAGGGTTTGTGCTAGAAGTTGAAGCTCTAGGAGTGGTTTTAGTAACCCTCTCACCCCTACTAACCCTACGAGCTTGGGGCTAACCTCTAGGACCCACATTCTCTAATTTGAATTGATCAATACTCAAAAATTCTTCCCATGACATACAAGACAATTCTTGTAAATATTTTTCTACTAACAATTTTATCAATGTTTAGGGATGGGAAACAAAGTTTTCCCTACCTTTTTGTGTTCCAGCTGCCATGATTGCAAGGAGGTTGTAAATCACATTGGGAATGCTCATCCTTTTTCCATGTCTCATATGGTTGAAAATTTTAAAATGCATGCAATGAAGGCATGACTAGAAACCCTCATAGGTAATATATTTGATAACATGGACAACAACTTGTTTCCACTTTTTTGGTAAAGAAGTTCTCCTTGTTCCTTACTTATCTACAACAAGCGAAGGATCACTAGGGTTAGTGAATTCTACCTTAGCTGACTTAGCATCCCCAGAAGTAGGGTAGGGCTCTCTTTTTTGTAGGAAAACCTATTACTTCAGTAATTCTCTCCTTAGTGGCTATAACTTCTAGCCCTTTTACCATTTCCTTACCGTCAGAAAGTCTTTTTGCAAATTCTAGAGCAATGTCCTCATTGAAATTGTCTAATTTTTGAATGTAGTCCAACCATCCACAATTTCTAAATTTGGCTATAGAGAGTTCCTCTTGTAGTATCACCTGCTAAACTGTAGGTTCATTTTTGATCAACTGACCTCCCATTGCTTCTACCCATAATTAGGCAAACACTTATGTGAAATTTCCTTTCCTATAATCCTTCTTCTGAAAACCCAATTTCTTTTGCTTCCTACAACTCTTCTTCATTACTAATGCTAATGTCATATGACTCTCCAATTTACCTTTTTGGTGACATTATGACTATGAATAAGGTAGTAAAGAAAGCATAAATGAGGGGTATCATCAAAGAAAATGGTCGAAGTTTAGTTTCATATCATACATGCAAGCTGACATTTCAACTATATAATTTCAAATTCACTCATTTTAAATTTTCTGCCATGTTGCATTGCTGACATGTATGACACATGGACATGTGGGTTCACACTACCCCCGAAACTAAATTCGAGAATGTGTCCACATAGGTTGGGATGCAATTATGATGTGATAGGGAAAAGTACATATATCTGCTATGTGAAATATCAACATTAATATATAGCAATTAAATAAATGTATTTAAGATAATTAGGATATAGCAAGTTGTTACACATGTACCTAAAAATTTGGAGTGTTGTTTACAAAGAATGTGGAAGGAAGTATGGGTTACTTAAAAAGTATAGTTGAGTTTATTAAATGAAATGATGATGGACTGAAGTGATGCTGGAGTTATGGAAGAGAGAGAAGGATGGAGATGGATGGGCAGATGGATTTATTAATGGAGAAATTTATTTCCACAAAAAGTGGAAATCGTTATTATGATTACATGCATATTTTGACTAGTTGAAAGGAGGGACACTAGGTTTGTTTTGTTTGGCTACAAGAGCTTCAGAGGTTTGGTGTTGAATAAATTGTTGCATGAATTCTTGTTTGGAAGCTGGTTTATGATATAACCTGAGATGGTGACCATTGACTAGGAGCTTGAATCTGATAGGGTCAATGGTTGTGAGTTGAAAAAGACCATTGGAGAAGACCTTTGCAACTTCATATGGTCCCAACCACCTCATTTACAGTTTTCCTACATTATCTTGATACCTAGAATCATAAAGAAGTGTGTAGTCACCTGGCTAGAACTTATTTTCCTTTATGTATTTGTCATGCCATCTGGATCTTTAGTTCTAAACCATCTTAGCATGATGAAGACCTAACTTTCTCATTTCATCTAATCCATTCAGCTGCATGATCCTATCCCTCTGTGCCTCACATACATTTCTATCCTAAATTCCAGTGTTGTCTTAATATTTTTATGTTCAAACACTATAGGCATCATGGCTTTTTTTCCATATAATAATTCAAAAGGATTAAAACTTTTCATTGTCTTCCAAGTGGTTCTATAAGCCTATACAACTTATGGAAACCTATTTACTGAATCTTTCCTATGAATAACCACTATTTTGGTCAAAATAGCCTCTATTTCCCTATTTGTCACCTCAAACTAGCCATTGGCTTTAGGGTGATAGGGGTATATTTTTGATGCCTTACATTATATTCATTAACCAATGTTGTGACAAGAGTTGATGTGAACTGACCCCCTTGATCTTTCACTATCTCTCTAGGAACTCCATAGTGTGTGAATATTTCTTCATAGAGGAATTCTGCAACTTTATTGTCTCTAGAATGTTTCATAGCTTTGACCTCAAGCCACTTGGTCACATAGTCAGTGAAAAACCAAGATGTAAGATGTTCCATTTGATGGTGGATCAATTGGACCTACAAAATCAAGTCCCCATTTATCAAATTATGTGATGACTACTTGAGGGTATAGAGGAATCTCATTAGATTTAGTTGGTTATCCCATCCTCTAACATCTATCACACTTCCCAGTGTACTTGCATACATCCTTATGAAGTGTGGGCTAGTAATACCTTGTATTAAGAATCTTCATGGTTGATGTATTAGCTACAAAGTGCCCTCCATAGGGTTCATTATGAAATGCATATATTATATCAAAGGTTTTATCCTCTCTTACACATCTCCTCATCACATGATCTGGTCTAGTGTAGAATAAATACCCTGCAATCAATGAGAATGGGAAAGTTTTCTCAATAAGAAACCTTCTCTTTTGGAGAGAAATGAGGGGGAACTCTCCATGTAACCAAATAATCTTCTATATCTGCATACCAAGGTGTGTGCACACTGATGGAAAAAAAATGTTCACAAGGGAAAGAGTCATCAATGACTTGAGTTTCCTCTAATGTAGTCAATTTGGAGAGAATGTCTGCTGCAACATTTTCCTTACCTAGTTTGTCTACAATGGTGATGTCAAATTACTGCATTAACAACAACCACCCGACTAACCTTCCTAAAATCAATGGATTATTCATAAGGTATCTTATGGCTACATGGTTTGTATGGAAAAAGATATGATATCCTATTATGTAACACCTGAACTTATTAAGATCATAAATGACTTCCAACATCTCCTTCTCTGTCACTGTGTAGTTAACTCAACTCCTTGTAGGTTTTTTTCTAACAAAGTAGATTGCATTCTCAATTGCTCCCTCTTTTTGTCCCAAGACAACCCCTATAGAATAATCAAATGCATATGTGGGAATATGGAAAGGGAGTTCCCAATTAGGTCCTTTGAGTAGGGTATGTGCAGGATCATCATGGAAACATAGGCCCTTAAGTGGCAAAAAATTCAAAAAAATCAAAGTTAGGCAACTTGACGTAAAAATTTGAATAGGTTATCTATATTATTTCAAAAATATGTAAGAATAGAATCTATAGCAAATTGAATCACGGTTCTAAGCTACTAGGTTTAATTTAAAAATGAAAAAATATATTTGAATTTGAAAATTTGAAATTTCAATGCGGTAGTACTTACTTAAATTTTAGAAAAATCAGTAGGTGTTTGATAGACCACCCTAACCACAATAAAATGATAATATTTTTTATAATATTTTAGATATAAGTAGAGAACTCATGTCTCAATGTGATGCATATTCTTTTGTAATTTTTTCCAAAATAAATAATTAATTATGAATTTTTTATTACAACTTTTAAAAATATAAAAACTCATATGTTTGACAATAGCGGTCAAAACTTCATGATTTTTTTTAATCATATAGTATGCAAGCATAGAATGTGACACATGTTTCAGATTCAAAATGTATCTTGTTTGAAATATAGATGTTTTCAATCAACCTATCAATTGGAAGCAAGTTGTAATTCAAATGGAAAATGAATAATAATTATTTATTAAATTCAAAGTAAAGCATAATTTATATTGGTGGAAGATAAGAGAATCTCCTTTAAAAAACCCTTTTGTTTCATCAATTTTGGGTAAATAAAAGTTGTCAACCACATACCCTACACATACCCACCATATCGCCACATTTTGGCCCATCATGATCATGCACATGCCCAACACAAGAGAATGGGTTAAGGCTTCTTTTAAATCAGAGAATGATTTGTCACAATCCTTTGTCCACTAGAACTCAACATCTTTACTTAGAAAATTATAAAGTGGTGCTGGGCCATCTTACTAAAATATTTTATGAAGCGCCTATAGTATCATGTGCATGTCCTTGGAAACTTCTAACATCTTTTTTCTTAGTAGGAATAGGAAGATTGGTAATCACCTCAATCTTGGGTGGAGTCCATGAATTCCTTTCACAAGGATATAATGGCCAGGACTATTCCTTCGGCATCATCATAAAAGTATTTGTCAACTGTTCAAGGAAAAATTATGGGTCTCACATCTCTACAAAAAATTTTCTTGGGTTTTCTAATGCTTCTATGAAATCAACACCATAACTAGTAAAACCATCCATGTAGATCTCCATACAATCATGTGAGATATCTCAAAATATACTAATAACTTCTCTTTGAAAGGTTGTAGGTGCATTACATAAATCAAAATGGAAATACTAAATAGGCATAAGTCCCTAAAGGACAAGTAAAGTTGTCTTCTCTTGATACTCAGGTGCAATCTGTATTTGATTATAACAACTGAATCCATCTAGGAAAGATAAATATTGCTTACTTGCAAGTGAATCTAGTACTTGGTCTATAAAAGGAAGAGGAAAATGATCCTTTTTGGTGGCAGAGTTTCATTCTCTATAGTCAAAATAAACTCTCCACTTAGATCCCTTTTATAGGCACAATTACCAAAGGAGACACCCATTAGCTATCTAAGATAGGTAGATAAATCTTGCATCCAATAAATTCTATAATTCCCCTTTTACAATATCCCTCAATGCAATATTGATTCTCCTTTGTGGTTTCCTTATTGGTGTGCAATCATCTCTAATGTAGATCATATGAGTACAGAGCTTGGGATCCAATCATTTCATGTCATGGTAGTCCCATGCAAATTCATGTTGATGCAACTTCAAGAGGTTTTTCAGGGACAACTATTTCTCTTGGCTAAGTCTGTTATTGATATTCAAATGTTTCTCCTATGAAACTTGTACTTGTGTGGTCAACTCAATCGTGGTTGTTTCATTAATGCTTGGAATTTTTAACACGTGTCAACAATGTATGAAGCATATATGTTGTATGAAATTTAGGTGCAAGAGGAGTGGGAATAAGTGTCTACAATGGACATGCAGAACCAGATTCATGAGTGGATGATAGTTCATGCACTTCATAATGGTTTTGACTTATATGAGATAAGATTTCATCTTCTTCCTGAAGCTACATAAAAGGAATTTTTCCTATCATCATGAGTTGTGCCACTAAATTGACTTCCTCGGCCTCTTCTCCAACATGTGGAAATATGGGGTTATCCATATCATGGGATGGTTGAGCAGGAGGGTAGAGGAAAAAATTCTTAGTGGTTCTCCCATCAGAAATAGTCATGTTCCCTGACCAAAATCCAATGTAAGAATCTATTGTAGCTAACCATGACCTACCTAGAATAATGGTATACCTTCCTAATGTAGTTTTAGGAGAAAGGATCATGAAATCTACTGGGTACTCCCAAAAGTATCAAGTAACAACAAGGTCTTCTACTATACCATCTGGTTTGACAGTGGAACTATTAGCAAGCTGCAAGACAGTAGGAGTAGGTCTCATATTTGAAACATTTAGTTGTTATAGGATATCCTTAGTCATACATTGATTGTTTCTCCCAATTCTATTAGAGAATTATTTACTTGGATTCCATTTATAATGAATCCTACCATAGGACTACCTAGGTTAGTGTATTTAGGAACAATAAATTTCCCAAGCATGATATCTGCCAACTGTCCCACCACATGAATAGTAGTGGGGTCTTTATTTTTCCTTCCTAGCTTTTTGAGACATGCTTCCTTGATTACCTTACTATATATGGGGAAATTTTTATGGATTGGAACAGAGGTATCTTAACACATATGTGTTTCAACTAATCAAGAATATCAAAGGTTGTTTCTTCCTTCTCTTCCTTTTGTTTAACAATTTCTAACCTTTGAAGAAATGGTGGGTCTTGGTCAGACTGTAGAACTGGTTTAGGATTCTTAGGCACACTTGACTGAATAGGGACATTCTAATGCTCCTCTTCTTCCATAGGAAGCTCGATGATGATAGGAGTGGAAGGAGTTGGAAAAGTGGTCCCTAAAAGCAGATGAATATCACTCACACTCATAGCATATGCATGAAATTGATTAGGATCTACATAATAGACTAGATGTTTTTGTGGTTTGTTATTTGAGTAAGGTGTGGGTTGAGTTGGTAGCCAAGTAGATCTAAGTGTGTTAGAATTTGAGCTAGTAGAAAGAGGAATTATGGTAGGATGTTGAGGCTATGGAGGTGGTTTCATATAATCAGTTTACTGGTTTGGCCATTGTTGTTAGCACTATCTATAAACTAGGCCTCAATTATAGTTATCCTTATCCTACAACTAGAAAAGGAATAGTACTAAAAAATAAAATTCTTGAAAGGAATTAATTTTTTTTTTGAATATGAATTATCAACTAAAATGAGCATCAACAACCGAACTAGAATGTATGACAAAAGTAGAAATCTTAGCAAACAGATAAGAAGTTACTCTATCTACCTTGGTTGCAAGAATAGTCACATAACAAAGTTTCAATGGCTACAGGAATAGACAACAGCTAAGACCGAAACTAATTACTAAACACAAAAATAACTATTAAACTAAATGGATGCAATTGTCACCAAGTGGTCCCCCTTGAATGAGTCCTCCCTAAGCTAACTCAAATGCAACAAATTAGAATATCATTTTATTCATTGAAAACATGATTACACCATATCACCAATATGATTGTATTACTTAAAACTAAAAATACAAGTACATTCTCAAAACATCTAACCTTGTGAAAAGGGACATTTGGCCATTATTTATAGAGGGAAATGCTTCTAATTAACCCTAACTAACTAGGTAGTCAAATCCAACATAATAGGAGGATGCCATTTATTGAAAGAATAGAAAAGAGAGGGAGGAATTTATGCATGCACCAAATTTAGTCAAAGAAGACTTGCCTCAACTAGGATCTAGCACAACACTTCCTTAATTTTCTCAACTAACAAACATGATCATTTAAAGGTAAGTTACAACTTCCACACGAGCTAGGAATTTCCCTCCATTGGAAGTTTCCCTCCATTGAGAGTTTCCCTACATTGACCTCTTTGATGACAATATTTTTGACTTCCTTAGCAATCGACCAGTTGGCATGAACTTCTTCCACTTTGTAACCTTCATTTATATTTACATCTTAATGTGAACTGACATAATGTCATTAGCATTCATAAAAAAATTACATATCCATAATTACCTTAAAGTAACATTCATTACACCACATGTAAAATTAACATATAGCAGGTTGATATTATCAAAAGTTACAAGGATAATTTCATGCCCAAGTTTCATAAATTTAGGGAAATAACATGGAGAGCGTCAATAACTAGGTATTAAAGTCTATAATAACAACAACAACTATATGATAAACCCTATCAAAATTGAGCCATTATTTGGACTCATCACCACATACCTATGAACTTGCTAGAATTTAGTTATCAGTAAGGGAAAGGATTGGCCAACACTTAAGTAATGGTTCTTAGGCCTTTACTTGTTCACTTCGGGCTTTGTAAAACCAAGGATGGTAATATTGAAGAATGTGTTTATAGATACTGGTGTGTAAATGTATCAAACACAAGATAAATAGGTGGTTCTTCATAAATGTTTAAAAGACACAATATCCTAAACATTTGGATTATCTTCATGGTAGTGACCAATATAAACAAGAGAAAATATAATTCATTAAGCTTCACACACACCCAGCAAGATTTTTACAAGTAAGTTGATTATATGTTTATGATCAGTTGTTGAATTGATTACCACACTCTTATAAAATTAATTTTCAAAACTAGTGTTATGTTCTTGGGATGGAGTCAAACTAAATATCCATATGACTTAGATAACAATTTTATCTCTGATAATACATGAATCCTTGGAAATCAGTACAATATTCCCACTTGTTGTTTCCATAATTCACTTCTTACTAGCATCCTCATACATGATTTATTTCAAACCTACTGTGATACTCAAGCATTTACATACATTCATTGAAATGATAAGCAAGAATAACAAAACACATCCATTGGAAACCAACAAAGACAAATAAGATAACCATTGATTATATTATTCATAGTTTGTATAATCTATACAGGGGAGAGTAATATGTAGAAAATTTATTTTATTGAACTGCTATATGTATATCATTGTTACTATCATAAAAACATATATGTATTGAGTGAATTTATCCATAAAATATATTGCTAGAAA
>VDFB02136771.1:0-26701 GCA_007258455.2 Sequoia sempervirens
ATCCTTTCTATCTTCTTACTGAGTTCCTCTAATGCTTGCATAAATTCTTGGCCCTTCTTAGTTTTATTTTCCTTGTCCTCTTTTATTTTCTTCTCTTCTTCTTGCTTCTTCCTTCTTTGTGAATCTTTAGCCTACAAACATCTTTCCAATCTTCTCAACAAATCCATCTTCACAAGCAAGTCCCTCCTTGCTTCCACGTCACCTTGCCTCACCTAGGAAAGCCTCACCTAGGAAATTGGGTTCCTTCCTCAACCTACACAACACAACACAAAACCACAAACACAAACACAAACACAAAATATTCCTCTACCCATAACTTATTGGGCTCTGATACCAATTTGATGTAGTGCTAGGAGGATCACAATTCAACTCAACCAATCATTCAAAGCAATGATACAAAACTATTTCTCTTAGGAATTCTTGGCTTACTTTGTAATAACACAACTTAGAAATCATAAACAATGACAAAAATACAATAAAATTGATTCACTTGACAACTTTCATGACTGGTTCATCTCAAACAATGATTAAGTGCATTCTAGATCATATTGGAAACATTGTCATGGCAGCCCACAATTTAATGCAACGAACTGTCATTAATAACTTTCAAAAAACAAATAATGAATCCAATCACTCCAATGATATTGAATAAAACATAATTATATAATTTTCCTCCAATTTTTAGGAAGATCCAACGGTGGAAAAGAAAGTTATTGCATTTTTCCCAAAACTGCAAACCCTAGGTAGGGTTTAGACCCGCCCTCACAAAAATGGTCATAACTTATTCAAATTTTAATGAAATTTTATGATACTTAAAGCAAATGAAATTATATTCATATGGAAAGAAAATCCAATTGGTTTCATATCCAAAATATAGACTTTGCAATCCATACCATCACATTTTTCAGACTACAAATTTTGCACAATATTGTTAGAATAGGGTAGTCTCACCAAAATAGTCATATCTCCCACAAAACTCAATAAAATTCAATGAGACAAAAATAATTGTAAACTAGAAAAAAAAAATTTCCATCCATATATTATAATCCATAATATGAGTCCATACCAGGCTGTACAATGCACAACTTCAGTCTAAAAACAATGTAAGAATTAGAAAATGCACACAAAAATTGAGGTTTCCATTCATCAAACTTCACAAATAATGTCTCCAACCCCAATTCGAGTATTGGAGGATGTATTTATACATTTCCAACCAAAACAAACTATTTTCAACCACCTTTTGATTAGTTTGTTGACAAAACACCTTAATGACATTTTTTGACAAGTTGCTTGACAACTTTCTTGAGCAACTTTTACAATTTTTACAATATGGAACAACTTTAAACATTATTTGAAAAATGACTTAAAATATGAATTCATAAAACTCAAACACCTCTAAAATGGTTTGATAACCTTATTATAAGACCCAATACACAAAATAGAGCAACTATTTACAAATGGCCTCATGGAGGAAAGAAATCAAACAGTTGCTCCTGCACCACACATCCTCATCCATATTCACTTGGATGGAATGATAGTGGTTCATCCTCATATATCACACACACATGCACTATTTCTTTTATATTTGTTCCCAAATTCATTGATAAGGTCACTTGTGATGTGACCACTATGGAATGTTATAGTTTTTTGCTAGGTAAACCCTATCAATATGATAGTAAAGCTCATTATGATCCCTTTAATAAAACATATACACTACAATAGGATAATAAAGACATACTTAATCAAATTTATTAAGAGCACCACAAATATAGTACTCAATTACAAACAAGCACATAAAGCTATCAATCAAGCACAAGAGCTTGCATTAATTTTCATAAAGCCAGAATCTAATGGTTTTTAAGCAAAATTCACTATATCCATACCACATGCTACTCTTAAAAAATATTGCAGTCTTATTCACATGTATTTGAAGAGATTAATACATCTTCCCCAAAACAAGCAATCAATCAAACTATTGATATTATTCCTACTACATCTCTTCCTAATGCCCCATTGTATGGATAATCAATTCTCCAACATGATGAGATAAAAAAAAATTATTGTCCAAAGGTTCCATTAAACCAAATACATCCCCTTATGTTTCACCAAATTTTGTGTGCTCAAGAAGAATGGAAATTGGCATCTTTGTATTGTTTTTCAGGATTTAAACAAGATCACTGTAAAAAATCAATATACACTTACATGGATTGATGACCTTTTGGATCAAATTAAAGGTGCCAAATTCTTCTCCTAGATTGATCTAAAAAGTGGGTATCATCAGGTTAGAGTTCAAACAAAGGACACATGGAAGACAACTTTCAAGAAAAAAATGGGTCTTTTTGAGTGGCTTGTGATGCCATTTGGTCTCACCAATGCTCCTACCACTTTCATGTGATTGATGCATGAGGCATTTCATGGTTTTTGGACACATTTTTATCATCTACTTAGATGATATGCTTGTCTTTCCTCATACTTGTAAATTCCATCTTCAATATTTAGAACATGTTCTTCATACTATTTAGTAGAATAGTTTGTATGCCAAGTTTCCTAAGTGTTCTTTTGGTCAAAAATCCATCTCCTACCTTGTATTTGTTATTGATGCACATGGAATTAAGGTAGATCTTGTGAAAGTGGATGTTCTATCATAAGTTCATCCTACATTACTCAGATATTGTTGCTTTTTTGCACCATTTGACAAAGACCAATGTTGCTTTCAATTGGACAAACAAATATTCCCATTTTATCAACACATTGAAAAAGAAATTATGTTTTGCACCTAGTCTTGTTCTACCAAATCTCTCACAACCTTTTGAGATTGATATAGAGGCTTCACCGTATGCCCTTGGATCTATTTTAAAGAAAAATGGTCATCTTGTGGCCTCCCATTCAGAAAATTTCTCAACTACTAAAAAAATACTTTACATATGATCAGGAATTATATGCATTGATCCAAGACATCAAGTACTAGAGATTTTATCTTTTGGGAAAATAAATATTTTTCCATACCGATCACTTGCCTCTACAATTTCGTCAATCTCAAAATAAAACCCAAGAAGCTAGGAATATGAAGTGTGCTTCATATTTACAATAGTTTCACTTGGTCATCAAGTATAAGAAGGGGAACAACAACAATATTTCAAATTGTTTGAGTTTTCCTACCTACAACACATTATTTAACTATTGTGTCCACTTCTTGTTTTGGGATTTCAGACATGGTCTTCTAAATATGCTCAAGATCTTGATTTTGGTACTGCCTACACAAGTCTTTAGAATCCTTTAGCTTCCAACTTAACACCTTTTCAAAATTTACATATCAAGGAAGGGTAACTCTATAAGTTGAATAAACTGTGTACTTTGAGATCATTGAACTTCTCTTCTCAAAGAGGCACATTCTATTGTTTATGGTGGTAATTTCACTATTAAAAACATTTCATCATTTACAACACATCTTCAATTGGCCTCATATGCAGTGATATGTTCTACATTTCCTCAAGAGATGTGCAAGTTTGTTGTTCTTCCAAACCAACCAATAGAAAGATGGCCTGATTTTTCTTTCACCTATTCTTTCTCATCCTTGGGAGAGAATTTCCATGGATTTGGTTAGTGGTTTTCCATTGATTGTTCACTGGCATGATTGTTTTTTGTGGTTTTCGATTGATTCAACAAGATGGCTAAGTTCATCCCACGTTGCAAGACAATTCCTGCACATGACTTATCCCAACTCTTCTTTGATGTTGTTTGGGGATATTTTGGTTTACCAACTAGCATTGTTTATGATCACAACACATATTTTGTGGGCCATTTTTGGTGATCTTTGTGGAATATTTTGGGAGTTTCCCTAAAAATTTCTACTACTTTTCATCCTCATTTAATGGTCATACTAAAGTTGTGAACCACACTCTTATATAGAGTTTGAGTATTTAGCACCATAATTCTACTACCAAGTGGTATTTGATCCTAAACCACATAGAGCATGCATACAACTGGGAATTTCACTCATCTATAGTTCACTCACCTTTTGAGGTATGTCTTGGTTTTCAACCTTTAGCTCCATACGAGTTGCCCTAATCACTTCCCTCTTCGTCCACCATGCATATTTAAAAATAAAAATCTATAAAGCCCAAGCCTTCATCCAACATTTATGGAACCTTCAACCCAAAGTAGTTAAATTCTTTAGAAGACTCAGCAAAATCATACGCAACTTATGGACCATCATTGTATCCCTCGTACTTTTCAAGTTGGGGATAGAGTTTGGTTATACTTGGACAAACGTCTAGGAGAAAGCACAGAGTAAGGTCAATGCACTTTGTTATGGGCCTTACACTATTCTTCAAAAGGTGTTTGATAATGCTTTTACACTTGATTTTTCAACATAGTTGGGCATCCATGATGTTATCAATGTTGATCTTCTCAATCACTACCATGATTCAATAATAGAGATTGAGCTTCTCATCAAGAATCTTTTAGATGTTCTATATTTTTAGCTACAACTCAATTCTAATAGAGTTTTTGACACAAAGACTCGTCATAGTCGACATGGTTCCACCACTTCCTACCTTATTGCTAAGCAAGTTTAGCTTCCACATTAAGCCTATTGGATCTCTCATTGTCAACTATCTCATGATTTTCCTTCTCTTTTGAGAGCATTAGAGTCCAATGTCAATATTTTTGGGAGGAATGATGAGGATTCACAGGGTATAATTACTCATAGGCTATAGAATAAGATTATTTTAATATTTTATTAGTTTATCTTATTTCATCCTATGTAAAACTATAAAAGTCAAATGTTAGTTTTAGCTTAAGTTAGTATGTTGTTATTGTATTTGTTAATTGGTTATTATTTTCCATCTCGTGTTGAGATTTGCAAGATATTTCAAATCATACAAACATGGCATCTAATATGCCTATATAATTTTATTTTCTCCTCGCATAGGAGATATGAAGAAATACAAGTTTTCTAGTTTATTTTATTGCAAAGATTTTTGTCTTTTGTCTGTGGGAATATAATCTTTGACTATTGTGTTTGCTTGCTCTTTCCATATCACAATGGCTAATAAAAGGGTAAGAGCTAGCCAATTTTGAATTTGAATTTTGGATTTATTAAGGTTAGATCTATAGGTGTGGGATCATTCCTCCACTCATGAGATTGATTGGAAAAAAAGTGTTAGACTTAAGGTGGAAATAGAATATTTGCAAATAGATGTATAAATAGACATTAGAAGTAAATAATTAAGATGAACATATCAAAAAATGAAGACAAATCTATAAAAACACACATGAATGAAAATAAATAATGATAACAAAATGAATCTAACTTTACATAAAATTGCATCATTTATTCATACATAATTATATTAAATTGTTCTTTCAAAATAAACACAATCAAATAACATCTTAAATATACAAAAAATTTAACATTACAAATATATAATAACATCAATCTTAATAATAAATTATATAAATAGGGGCGGAGGGCCTAGCTCGATTGGCTAAAAGCATCATGTTGCAGGTAAGAGGTCACAAGGTCTATTCTCCCCTCCATCCCCCTGGTACTAGAGGGCATATTGCACCAATACCACCGTCACGTGAAAAAGGTTTACCAAATGCACTACAATAAGGAGCTACACAATTCTTATAGTCATATATATATACTTAAATAAATACTAAAAAAGATGTGAATCATTTCTCACACTTTGAAAGTGATATCTATTCAAATCTTATTAATTTTGTCACTAGATTATTACTATTTTGTAATATGTGCCCATGGTGAGCTTATCATCTTTGTAAGATACAAGTAGGTAAACAATGGAGTTTTGGAAAAAGACATAGAGTTGGATAAGGCCGTGGCATGATCCTCTAGCATGTGGAGAAAACTCCTCTAACATTACATTATCCAATAAAATTTGGAAATTCCCTATCTCATCCGCATAAGCTGTTTGTCGACCAAGATATCCCACTCGGATTGGCTATTATCATCGTACAACTCAAATACTTGCATCGGTTTGGCTATTATCATCGTACAACTCAAATACTTGCATTTGCATGGCTTCTGCCACTCCTTGGCTTCTTCCGACCCTTACGTTTCATATTTTTAAGCTAACAAAATACAATCTAGGTTAAGCATTAGGACTAGATATAATGGAAATAAATGGGATGAATAAGTTTCAAGGACATATCAAAAAAATATGATTAGTTGTGGTTGTCTTATTTTGTAGGATAGATCGTCCTTTTCAATACAACAAAACACTTTTAATTGACATATGTCAAAATTTCTTATTTCTAAATTTCTTATTTCTATGTCTGCTGTACCTCTTAATGGTGTGAATGTGTGTTTGTAAAACAAAGAGAAAGAGTTAGATAATGCACTTTTTAGTTCTCAAATTTTACATACAATGAATGTTTATTTTCAAAATCAATGAAATAGATGATTAGGCTCCTCATAAAATACTATTGAAGTCAAAGACTAATTAGTACAATTATAACATAAATAGCCATGTGGTACCATGTTACTCTATACTCTCTAGATTGCAATAGAACAATAAACCAAGATATATGAATCTATTAGTTCTATAAAAACTCTAGATTTAAAGATACTTTGTACTCTAGACATGAAAATTCTTATCTATTATAGCTAACTGCAAGCTTGAATTGTAAAATATTAAACGATTCATGTAGTCTTGTGATGTTTCATAGCTTGAACTTGAAATAGATGATGAATTATATTTAAAAAAACATCCTGGTCTAGATTTTAAATTTAGTTTAAGAAAATGGATGCAAAAGACCAAGTACATTTTAGCTTATTAAAAGGTTTGAATTCTAAGTAGCAAGTCAATGAATCAAATTTACTAATTAGCTTGGTTACAAATTTGATTGAGTTTAAAGTGTAGGCTTAAACTATAAAGTGTATTCAATCAATAATAGTTCAAATTTTTATTTGACTCAAGGTTCAAAATGAAAATGTGTAAAATGAATTGGAATTAAAAAAATTAATGGCATCCATGAGACCAAGAAATCTATGGAATCTAAGAGTTGAACTACTTAGCAAGATACAAAAGTGCCACCTAACAATCCCCAACTCCTACTTCTAACTGCCCCTTATATATTTTTTTAACCATGGATCTTTTACTATGAATTTTGATCAAGTAATTTATGTTATCTTTGCTATTTTCTCCTCTTCAAATAATAAATCACTTGCAAAGCTTTATGTGATCGAATACTCTCAAAATACCTCAAAACAAAGAAAAGAATTTTTTTTGGAGTTGTTTGGGTGTTTTCCTTCAGTTCAAACCCTTTGTATTAGTTTTTGACCTCCATAGAAAACCAATAATGTAGATGATTAAACTAGTGTGTCTATGTGCTCCTATTCCAAGTGTGTTTGGGAATGGTAATAGTGATTGTGTAAATAGTGTAAACTAAAATGAAAGAGGAAGAAAGGATGTGAATATCCCAAGATGCTCAAGAGCAGTACAAAAGAAAGATGTAATAATAATGAGATAGAGGAGAAGTACATAGGAAATACAAGCAATATCACATATGAAAGCTTGAGAAATCCAAGGAGACAAGAGTGCCTTAAGAAGAATGTTGTAGGAGAAACCAATGCCAAAGAATGCATGTAAAAGGTCATAGAGTTTTAAATATTTGTGAGAGGGAATGTGTGTGTAAAAATTAAAATATAGATTCAAAAGATGAGAAGAGGCAAGAGGAAGAAGCTAGAAAATCATTCAAATTCTACTTGAGCAATTACCACCGACTTAGGAAGGTGTAAAGTGGTAAAAGGATCAAAATTGGTAGTTGAACGAGAAACTATTATGGGACACTAGCATTTCAGATGAACATTGGTGTGTAGTACTAATGTCTAGATAGTTTGGGCTTTATAAATAACGAAACACTAAAAACCACTAGGATAATACAATTGAGACATTAGCTTGATAAAAAGATACCATGAGAGACAAGGCCTAAGCACCATGTGAGATAAAAATATTAATGCAAGGGATAAGATGAGCTTAGAAACACATTAATTGAACACCAAAGTGAGCATAAAACATAGCATGAAATTACAAGGGTATGCAATTTTCAACATTGCATTTTTCCCTCACTTTAGTAGGCTTATGACATAGATGAATATTCATGCTAAAGTAGATAAAGGAAATGCTAAAAATTAAATACATCGTGGAACCAAAAAGGATATTATAGGGGATGCAAAAGTATCTTGAACCAAGGAACCATGCCCCCAGATTGAGAACCTACAAATAGATATGTTAGACAATAAAAAATTACACAAGAAGTAGAGATAGAAATCATAAACCTACAAAACCACTATATTAGAAGATCACAAACATATATATGGAAACATAAACACATGCACAAAGGAGAAAATCACATAACAAAGAAAGAAAGAAAGATGTTGGGTCAAAAAATAAAAGAGACCTTGATATGGAAGTTATCTCAATGCTTTGCATCGTTCCCGAAATGCAATGAAAACAAAAGAAACAAATAAATAGATGAATTCTTGCACATAGAGAAGATTGTAATGATTTCATCAATTACTTGAAGGAGAGAATGCATACAAAGAGATAGGGAAACAATCAACATGAATTAGAGTACATGACTCATGCCCTAGCTTTCTCTATCATTAGGGTTCATGAAAATCATAATACCTTCATGGATCATGGGCTAGAAAGTTGTTTTTATGTTAAGTGATCATGGGTGTAAAAGTTAGGCCATATGAAGTGCACAACATATCAAGTTGTATTATGCTAGGTGACTCACAAGATACCAAGGTAGACCATTTGAAGGGCACACAAACAATAAATTATATCATTCCATATGGCTCACCTTCTACCAATGCTACAAGGAGCATATCAATAACCAATACCACGAGAGTGTATCTATAATATAAGGTACATGTATGGATGGAGATGTGGCTAGAATGTATGTCACCCCTTAAAACATTTACATGTATGATATGTGAATATTTTAAGGTAATATATAGGGGAAGAAAGAAGAGGGGAGGCCCTTAGGAAGAATGCCTGCCTCAAGAGCAAGTTGTCCATCCCCCCCAAAACATAAATGAGGATAACCATGATAAAGAATATTGTATTGTTGCAAAAAGAGAGTGAGAAATTATAATTTAGCTAAGATGTTGAGATAACTATTTTCTCTACTTTACATTAGGATTGTGCTAGTTTATTGATATTTAACAAAATAATTCTAAAATCCATAAATTATTTAAAACTAAGGATGGTTTTTTTTATTAAACTAAACTATAAGCTCAAAACTAAAAAAATATTATTTTCTAGAAAATAGAATAAATATCTATAGAATTAGATAACAAAATAATAAATAGAACAAAGAGAGAAACCATGCACCAAACATTGAAGCTTATTTCTTAGGATGCCAATGATCCACACACATTCACACTAAGTATTATCATCCATACTACCAAAATACTAGAGAACTTCCAAAAACCATCCAAATCTCACCCAATCTATAAAATAAAAAATAAGAACATATCGGTAGTACACACATCCTCTCTAAGCATTATCAGTTGTTGTGGTTGTTTCATACCAAAAAAATATAATTAGTTGACGTGATTGTCTTATTTTATAGGATAGATCATTCTTCTCAATACAACAAAGCACTTTTAACTGACACATGTCAAAATTTCTTATTTGTAAACCTAGTGCACCTCTTAATGGTGTGAATGTGTGTTTGTAAAACAAAGAGCTAGAGTTAGAGAATGTACTTTTTATTTCTCGAATTCTATATACAATGAATTCATATTTTCAAAATCAATGAAATAGAGATTAGGCTCCTCATAAAATACTATTGAAGTCAAAGACTAATTACTACAGTTATAACATAAATACCAATGTGGTACCATGTTACTCTATACACTCTAGATTACAATAGAGCAATAAACCAAGATATATAAATCTATTAGTTCTATAAAAATCTAGGTTTAAAGATACTTTTACCTTACTAAAAGGTTTGAATTCTAAGTAACAAGACAATGAATCAAATTTACTAATCATCTTGGTTACAAATTTGATTTAGACTTTAAAGTGTAGGCTTAAACTATAAAGTGTATTCAATCAATAATAGCTAAATTTTGGATTTGAATCGAGGTTCAAAATACAAATGTGTAAAATGAAATGGAATTAAAAAAATTAATGGCATCCATGAGACCAAGAAATCTATGGAACCTAAGAGTTGAACTACTTGGCAAGATACAAAAGTGCTACATGTAGCAACCCTCAACTCCTACTTCTAACTGCCTCTTGTATATTTTTTGACCATGGATCTTTTACTATGAATTTTAATCAAGTAATTTATGTTATCTTTTCTATTTTATCTTCTTTAAATAAGTAATCACTTGCAAAGATTTATGTGATCGAATACTCTCAAAATACCTCAAAACAAAGAAAAAAATGGGGTTGTTTGGGTGTTTTCCTTCAGTTCAAACCCTTTGTATTAGTTTTGACCTCCATAGACAACCAATAATATAGATGATTAAACTAATGTGTCTATGTTCTCCTACTCCAAGTGTGTTTGGGAATGTTAATAGTGATTATGCAAATGGTGTAAACTAAAATGAAAGCGGGAGCAAGGATGTGAATATCCCAAGGTGCTCAAGAGCACTACAAAAGAAATATGTTATAACAATAAGGAGATAGAGAAGAGAAGTACATAGGAAATACGAGAATATCACATATGAAAGATTGAGGAAGCCAAGGAAACAAGAGTGCCTTAAGAAGAATGTTGTAGGACAAACCAATGCCAAAGAATACATGTAAGAGACTATAGAGATCTTGAGAGATTATGTGAATGTCATAGAGTTTCAAATATATGTGAGAGAGAATGTTTGTGTAAAAATAAAATATAGATTCAAAAGGTGAGAAGAGGAGGCAAGAGGAAGAAGCTAGAAATTCAAATTCCTCTTGAACAATTACCACTAACTTAGGAAGGTGGAAAGTGATATAAGGATAAAAAAAATAGTAGTTGAACGAGAAACAATTATGGTACACTAGCATGCCAAATGAACATTTTCATGTAGAACTAATGTCTAGATAGTTTGAGCTTTATAAATAATGAAACACTAGAAAAGCACTAGGTTAATACAACCGAGACATTCACTTGATAAAAAGAGACCATGAGAGACAAGACCTAAGCACCATGTGAGGTAAAAAGACTAATACAAGGGATAAGATGAGCCTAGAAACACATTAATGGAATGGACACCAAAGTGATCATAGAACATAGCATGAAATTGCAATGGTATACAATTTTCAACATTACATTTTGCCCCCATTTTAGTAGGCTTATGAAATAGATGAATATTCATGCTAAAGTAAATAAAGGAAATACTAAAAATTAAATAACATCATGGAACCAAAAAGGATACTATAGGGGATGCAAAAATATCTTCAACCAAGGAACCATGCCCCCAGATTGAGAACCTACAAAATAGATATGTTAGACAATAAAAATTTACACAAGAAGTAGAGTTAGAAATCATAAACCTACAAAACCACTATACTAGAACATCACAAACATATAGATGAAAACATAAACACATGCACAAAGGAGAAAAGCACATAACAAAGAAAGAAAGGAAAATTTTGGGTTAAGAAATTAAAAGAGACTTTGATATGGAATTTATCTCAATGCACTTTGCATTGTCCCCAAAATGTAATAAAAACAAAAAGAAGCAAATAGATAGATGAATTCTTGCATACGGAAAAGATTGTAAGGATTTCATCGATTACTTGAAGGAGAGAATGGATACAAAGAGATAGGGAATCAATCGACATGAATTAGAGTACATTAGTCATGCACTAGCTTTCTCTATCACTAGGGTTCATGAAAATCATAATACCTTGATGGATCATGGGCTAGAAAGTTTTTTTTATGCTGAGTGATCATGGGTGTAAAAGGTATGCCATATGAAGTGCACAAGATATCAAGTTATATTATGCTAGGCGATTCACAGGATACCAAGGTAGACCATTTGAAGGGCACACAAACAACAAATTATATCATTCTAGGTGGCTCACCTTCTACCAATGCTACAAGGAGCATATCAATAACCAATATTGCAAGAGTGTATCTATAATATAAGGTGCATGTATGAATGGAGATGCGGCTAGAAGGTATGTCACCCCTTAAAACATTTACATGTAGGATATGTGAATGTTTAAGGTAATACAAAGGGGGAGAAAGAAGAGGGGAGTCCCTTAGGAAGAATGCATACCCCAAGATCAAGTTTTCCATGCCCCCCAAAATATAAATGAGGATAACCATGATAAATAATATTGTGTTGTTACCAAAAGAGGGTGAGAAATTATAATTTAGCTAAGATGTTGAGATAACTATTTTCTCCACTTTACATTAGGATTGTGCTAGTTTGTTGATATTTAACAAAATAATTTTAAATCCATAAATTCTTTAAAACTAAGGATGGAATTTTTTTATTAAACTAAACTATAAGAGAAACTAGAAAAATATTATTTTTTAGAAAATAGAATAAATAGCTATAGAAGTAGATAACAAAGTAATAAATAGAACAAAGAGAGAAACCATGCACCAAACATTGAAGCTTATTTCTTAAGATGTCAATGAGCCACAGATGTCTACACTAGGCATTATCATCCATACTACCAAAATATTAGAGAACTTCTAAAAACCATCCAAATCTCACCCAATAGTTCACCCAATCTATAAAATAAAAAACAAGAACATACCGGTAGTATACCAAATAATGAATATAGAAATAAATACACAATGAAAAAATTTGCATTGCATTCAATGAAGAAAAGAAATGAACAACAAATATGAGAGTAATTACAAACATCTATGTAGTTGAATGCTCTCAAAATACCTACAAATTCAAAGAAAAGAAAATTCGTTTAGGATTTTTTTAGGTTTTTCCTTCAATAAAAACCCCTATATTGGTCTTCTAACCTCCACAAACAATGAATAATAAAAGTGATAAAAATATTGTGTGTGCATGCTCCCATCTTGATGCAGGAGCATCCCCGGTTGTAACTTAGCAATCATGTATCAACTAAAAGCATTTCTTTTCTTGTATTGCATTTAGTAGCAGTTTTAGTACTTCATTTTGTATTTTACTACATCATTGTTTCTCAACTCGTGGAGTATGATATAGAAACTACGCATGGACATCTATCACATATCCAAATTTCACATCATTTGCATTTATCTACCAAAAGTTATCGCTCTCAAAATTTCACTGTGTTTATCAGTTACAGCATTTGAGGCTGACCTAGTCCAAATTCCTTAGTGCAAACCTATTCCAGATCATGTGAAGCCTAATGGGACATCATACAAGCATCTTGGGTTCATTAGGACCTATCTTGAAGTTTCACAAGTTATTTATTTTTACATGGAGTTATCTTTCCATATTTTGAGGCCGACCTTCATGTATGATCATTCATCGAGTTTATTAATCCTTGTGGCCAACGCTTTATGAGAGCTTTAGAAGCATATTTATAAGCATTTTTAATCATTTAGGAAGTTAGTAGTTTTAGAAGTAAGTTTAGATTCATTACATTTTTGCATAAACCCTTTGAGGGCATGTAATAAGGCCTATTTTCCAGTTGTATTATTGAAAGCCCTTGTGGTAGGCCTATGAGCCTAAGATATTCACCCATGAGGCATGTATTACATGTGAGATTATCAATTCAATAAAGTTTCATGTTCGCATATTAGTTTATTGTGTTATTTCTATTGTGTTGACTCATTGTTGCATAGTTTGGATAGTTCCTTTTGGAACCCTCCTACAGTGAATGCACCAAGTGGTATCAGAGCAAGTTTTTTATTCTTGAAGGCATTCCTTGAGGTGAAAAAATCGCTAACCTGAGGAAAACTGCATTTTTTTCAACCAATCTCTGATTGTGAGGTAGTTGAAACCCTTGTAGCCATATCTCCGATTGTCAGGGAAGATATGCCACCAAGGAGAGTAGCTGCTATGGAGAATGTTGCTAGGAGAATGGATGAAATGTTGGAAATGATGCATGAGATGCGAGTCTGATTGGATGCTATAGAAGAAGATCAAAGGTGAGGCCTAAACCTTAGGCAAAATTATGAAAGTGGTGATGAAGCAGAACATGTTGTGAATCAGATCAAATCAAGATGTTAAAAGTGACTTCAAAGATGGGAAAAAGACCTAGAATTGAAATTCAAAATTATGTGAGAAATTTGAATCCTACGAAATTGATTGATTGGATCAATGAAATGGAAGAATAATTTGAATATGATGAAATTAAAGATCCAAAAAGAGTCGGATTTGCAAAAACAAAATTGAAAGGTCATGTTGCATTATGGTGGAAAGAAGTTCAATTGGATAGAAATAGGAGAGGCAAAGAAAGAATCATCAAATGGGATAGAATGGTGACAAATTTGAAGAAATAATTCATACCAATAGATTATGAACTTGAACTGTTGAAAAGATTACAGAACCTGGGACAAAAGGAGAGATTTGTGAAGGAGTACATTGAAGAATTCTACAAGATGATAAGCAGAAATGTTCATAGTTGAGCAAGCAAAGAAAAGGTTTCCAAATATATCAATATACTGAGAACAAACATTCAAGAAGAGTTGAGTTTAGTAAAGATGGCATTAGTTGAAGAAGCCTACCAATTTGCATTGAAGGTGGAAGAGAAGTTGAACAAGAAATTCAAACAGAGGTAGAGAAGTGCAAGAGGAAGATTCTAGAGGAATGGATGCCAATCCAGAGAAAGAAGACCTTATGAACAGAAAAAAGATGTAAAGCCCTACTGGAGTGAAGAAAATGATGCTAATTCATACCACAAAGGAAGAGAAGACATAAATTTATACTATTGTGCTAGAGGAGGTCATAATTATTATTGTAATGAAGGATACCAGAGAGATGAACGAATATCTGAGAGAAGAGCATTCAGAGAAGCTTGTTTCAAGTGTGGACATAGAGCATTTGAGTTTCATCAAAGAAGTACCAGAAAGAAACCTGAGCATCTCGAAAGAGCAACTTATGTGGATGAAGAATATGTTAGATCCCCTAATTCGGTTGGGAAACCTGAGAAAGGTGAATCATTGGTGATGAAGAGAGCTTTGATGCATGAAGAAGTGATTGAGGAACCACCATAAAGGAAGATTCTATTTAGAACTAGATGTAAGTCCTGAGGAAAGGTATGTAAAGGTATCATTGATAATGGTAGTATTGATAATCTAGTTTCAAAGGATATGGTAACCAAGTTGAATTTGGAGAGATTGAAAAATCCAAATCCTTATAGGATAGCATGGATTCAAGATGATCATAAGATATTGGTGAATGAGAAATGTTTGGTGAAATTTCATATTGGGTCATATAGGGATTAAGTATTGTGTGATATTATACCTATAGATGCATGGCATTTACTATTAGGAAGACCATGGCAATATAATAAGAAATAAATTCATGATGGAAGAAGGAATGCTTATACTATGACATCAAATGGAAAAAGAATCAAGTTGATACCTTTAGAGGAAGAGGAGAAGATTGAATTTTGTGGCACTGCCAAACTATGTTTGGTATATGGGAGGAAATTTCTTGATGGATTGAAGCATGAGAATATGGGTTTTTCATTGATTCCAAGGATAGATGGTAATCCAATAGTGGATAATCCCACCGTAGAGGGTGAAGAAGTATTTGAGTTGTTGATAGAGTATGAATAAATCATATCAGAGAATGTATTAGAGGGACTTCCACCAATCTGGAGTATCAATTATCATATAGATCTTATACCATGAGCAAGTTTTCTGAACAAGGCAACACATAGAATGACATTGATATAGAATGCATAGTTGAACCGATAGATTCAAGAGTTGTTGAGGAAAGGATTGATCAGAGAAAGTTGAACCCATATGCGGTACCTATTGTACTTGCATCAAAGAAATATGGAGAGTGGAGAATGTGTATAGATTCAAGAGAAATCAATAGGAACACTGTTAAGTATATATTCTGATTGCCAACGATGGATGACATTGTGGATTGTTTGAGTGGAGCAAATTATTTTTACAAAGATTGATCTCAAGAGTGGATACCATCAGATTAGAATCAAAGAAGGAGATGAATGGAAGATTGCATTTAAGACAAATGAAGGATTGTATGAGTGGTTAATGATGCCTTTTGGATTGACCAATGCATCAAGCACTTTCATGAGATTGATGAATGAGGTATTGAAGAAATTCTTGGGTAAGTTTGTCATTGTTTTTTTGGATGATATTCTAATTTTTAGTAAGAATAGAGAAGAGAATTTGTTGCACATTTGACAAATATTGCAGAGGTTGAGAGAAGAGAATTTGTTGATTAATTTCAAGAAGTGTAGTTTCATGAAGACAGAGCTAGTATACTTGGGATTTGTTATTTCTGTTGAAGGATTGAAGATGGACCCTAAAAAAGTGAAAGCAATTGTAGATTGGCCTACACTGGTGAATATTGGAGAAGTGAGATCATTCCATGGATTAGCTAGTTTCTATTGGAAGTTTACTAGAAGTTTCAGTAGAATTTGTAACCCTATGACAGAGACAATGAGAGGAGACAAGAAGGATTTAGAGTAGACGACAGGAGCACAAAGAAGTTTTGAACTATTGAAGCAAAAGGTGACAGAGTAGCCAGTGTTAGCATTACCAGATTTTTATAAGGCATTTCAAGTTGATTGTGATGCAAGTGGAAATACAATTGTAGTATTCAGTTGAGAAGGAAGACCTATCACCTATTTCAATGAGAAGTTGAATGATGCCATAAGAAGATTTTAGTTTATGATCAGGAATTATATTCCATAATTCAAGCTTTGAAGAAGTGGAGACATTACTTTTTACCTAAGGAGTTTGTGTTATATAGAGATCAACAAGCTTTGTAGTATTTGAACAGTCAAGGAAAGTTGAACCAGACATATGAGATGGGTTGAGTTTTTGCAAAGTTATACATTTTTTTTGAAGCATAAGAGTGGTAATTCAAATAAAGTTGCAGATGCATTGAGTAGGAGAAGGAATTTGGTGACAAAGATGAGAGTAGAAGTACTGGGATTTGAGGAGTTGAAGCATATGTATGAAGGTGATGCAGATTTTGATGAAGCTTGGAGAGCATGTAAAGAACTAGTTATGACAGAACAAAGCCAATGGTTGGATTATTTCATTCAAGAAGGTATGTTATTCAAAGGGAATTAGTTGTGTATACCAAGGAGTTCAATGAGAGAGAATTTGATCAAGGAGAAGCATAGTGGAGGTTTAGCAAGACATTTTAGAGTGGACAAGATAGTATATTTGGTAAGTGAACAATATTTTTGGCCACGGATATATAAGGATGTAAGGAAGTAAGTTCAAAATTGTAGAATTTTTCAAGTCGCAAAAGGGAGTAGTCAGAATACTGGATTGTATAAAACTTTGACAGTACTGAAGGGACCTTGGGAAGATATAAGCATGGATTTCATATTGGGATTGCCAAGAACATAGAGAGGCTATGATTCAATTATGGTAGTAGTGGACAGATTTTCTAAAATGACACATATCATTCCTTGTAAGAAGACTAATGATGTTGTGCATATTGCTGACTTATTTTTCAAGGAGATTGTGAGATTTCATGGATTACCTAAGAGTATAGTTTTAGACAAAGACACTAAGTCCATTAGATACTTTTGAAGGACATTGTGGAAGAAGATGAAGATAGATTTGAAGTTCATTTCAGCATATCACCCACAGATAGATGGAAAAATAGAAGTTTGGGTAACTTGTTAAGATGTTTGGTTGGAAATAAGGCAAGAAGTTGGGATATAGTTTTACCATAGGTAGAGTTTGCATATAATAATTCAGTTAACTAGAGTATAGGGAAGACATTGTTTGGGATCATTATCGAAACACATCCTAGAGGAGTAGTAGAGTTAAGAGACATTAGTATGGAGAGAAAAAGGAGTGCAAAGGCAGAAGAGTTTGCAGATTTCATGGAGGTATTGCGTAATCAGGTTTGAAATCATTTGGAAGACATGAACAGTAAGTATAAGGAGAAGGCAGATGAGCATCAGAGACATAAGGAATTTTCTATTGGAGATGAAGTGATGGTACATTTGAGGAAGGTGATATTTCCAATGAGAACCTACAACAAGTTGAAGATGAGGAAGTTTGGACCATGTAAGATTCTAAGGAAGTTTGATTCAAGAAATGCATATGAAGTGGAGTTACTCTAGACATTGGGTATATCACTTATTTTCAATATTTCCAACATTTATGAGTTTCATGAAGGATAGTCAACTGGCAGTAGTGATGAAGTGGATTTCAAGGAGTAGTTACCACATCAAGAACTAAAAGAGATTGAGTAGATTTTAGATACCAAAATCGGAAGAAGCACTAGGAACAAGTAGTACAAAGAATATCTTGTGAAGTGGAAATGCAATCTAGTGGAGGATTCATCATGGATATCTCAGGATGAGGTGGACTATCTTGGTTTTCCTCTTATCCATAGAAAGAGAGGGACTCACTTCTCTTCCAACTCTAGGTGTCTAATGCAAGAGCATCCCTGGTTGTAAAACAATCTAATATCAACCAAAAACATTTTTTTCTTGCATTGCATTTAGTATCAATTTCGGTACTTCATTTTGCATTTTACCGCATCATTGTTTCTTAGCTCATGGAGCAGGATATAGCATATACACATGGACATCTATCACATATCTAGATTTCACATCATTTGCATTTGTCTATCGAAAGTTATCACTCTCAAAATTTCATTGTGTTTACCAATCAAAGAATTTGGGGTCAACTTGGTCCGGATTCCTTAGTGCGGACCTAGTCCAATTCATGTGAAGCCTAATGATACATCATACAAGCATCTTGGGTTCATTGGGACCTATCCTGAAGTTTCGCAAGTTATTTCTTTTCACATGGAGTTATCTTTCCATATTTTGAGGTCAGCCTTCATGTATGATCATTCATCGGGTTTATTAATCCTTGTGGCCAATGTGGACCTTTGTGGGAGCTTGAGAAGCATATTTATAAGCATTTGCAATCATTTAGGAAGTCAGTAGTTTTAGAAGTAATTTTAGATTCATTCTATTTTTTAATAAGCCCTTCGAGGACATGTAATAAGGCCTATTTGCCAGTTGTATTGTTGAAAGCCCCTGTGGTAGGCCTATGATCCTTAGATATTTTCCCATGAGGCATGTATCGCATGTAATATTATTAATTCAATAAATTTTCATGTTCACATATCAGTTTCTTGTGTTATTTCCGCTATGTTGACTCACTGTTGCACTATGCATAAATCTTCCTCTAGAATCTCTTGGTCGAACAATGTATTAAAATAATGTATTTTACTACCCCTAAAGGAGCCATCAACTAACACTCACATTCAACTAATATGTCATGATAGAGTCATTATCAATATTCACTTACACCACTTGTGTCAAAAAGGTTTATTTGACATTACTACATATAACCCTTTTTTTCTTTAACAAAGTAAAGAGGCATAACCTCTAATGGAGACTTTCTAATAATGATGTAATGCCAACTCCAATGATAATCCACTAATAAAATATAAACTAGTCTCTTGAAATGGTGCCAAAAAGTGGTAAGGATCATAATTGTGCCTCCATTTTAAATTCAAATAATGTTAATAATTTTCATACTAGGGAAGCCTCAATTGTTATTTATAATAGGGAAAAAGAGTATTTAGATCAACAAGTCTTTTATCTAGAATTAAAAACAAATATAAACTCAATTCATATATCCTACTATAAATTTTGTAAGTGAAAATAAATCTACCTAAATATGAATATCAAAATAAATATATAACTATGATAGTAATCTTCAAACAACACTACTACTAACATTTGGAATTAATTGGAATGGAATCTTTAAAAAAAGCATGACAGTTAAAATTAAATATTGGGAATGGAAATAACACAAAAATAAAGTAAACAACTTATTGCAATGAAGAAAGTAAACAAAATAGCACACAATATATATTACACCTACATATTGTATTAGGTTATTTAACATAATGGAAAAGTAATGGATGAAAAAAAAAACTACTTTTTAAAATGCAGATATAATCTAATCTATAAGTGGCATACATTATCTATCCTCCTTAATAGAAGTGGGCCCTTACTCCCCCACTTTGGACTAGGACCAAATGATCAAGAAATCACTATCAAAATACTGAAAAACTCGTCTTCATTGATGAAATAGATATGTATATAAGAATTCAAACATGCTTTAATTTTTGGATCTATGCTGAATATTTAACTAGGCTATTCATTATCAACAATTGACTTTCTTTTTTTTTTGAGTTGGCTAGTTAAATTCATACCTAAAAACTCATCAACCCCTAAAGTTCAAAACTACTAACATAATACAAAACATTTTGTGACTACCTCCTAAGATTATAGCCTATATCTTTATCCCTATGCTAATGCATGATCTCCTTTATTCCTACAAGGACTTCTAATCAAATACAAAGATACCTAAAATCAACCACTCTTGATCTAGGAACTTTGAGCTATAATTCTAGAGCTATAAATTCAAAGCTGGGATTTCAGAGCTATAACTTTAAAGTTATGATTTAGAGCTAGATTACTCTAGAACTTAAATTGTATCAATATTTACAAATGCAAAATACTCGAGTCTACAAAATTCATATGTTTTGACCAAGGAAGTTATAGAACACATCAATATTCTAAAGCCAATGAATTCCAAAAATAAATCATATGTATGTATGTATGTATGTATGTATGTATGTATGTATGTATGTATGTATGTATGTATGTGTATATGCTTAAATAATATATATATATATGTATATATGTATGTATGTATATGCTTATGTGTATATGTAAATATGTATATATGTATATATGTATGTATGTATATATGTATGTATATGTGTATATATGTGTATATGTGTACTTATTTGTATACCTATGTATATGTATGTATATATAAGTGTAACTAATGTATGTATGTATATATATATACATATGTATTATATAAATGTGTATATATTTATATGTATATATACATGTATGTATATATACACATACATATATATGTATATATACATAGACATATATACACATTTCACACATATATATATGTAATAATGTATGTGTATATATGTATGTGTAAAATATATATACATGTGTGTATATATATATGTGTATGTATGTGTATATATATGTATATGTATGTATATATGTGTGTATGTGTACATACATACATACATACATATATACATATATATACATATACATATATCCCTTATATATACACATACATATATACATATATATGTATGTATATATGCATATATATGTATGTATATATGTGTGTTTATGTGTATATATATGTGTGTATAGAGATAGTTATTGATAACGCTCTAGATTAACATCCATAAGGAATTCCAAGATCTAGATATACATACATACATACATACATATATCATATAGCAAGTTAGAAATCCTTAAAATTGCTCTAAGGGAGAAAATAAATTACTTTTAGACTCTAGATGGAGCAATCTATGGCTCCCATCATTATTTGTCACTCGAAGAATATTTTACAAAGTTTAGGGCCCTTTTGGCTATCTATGTGTTGTTGAAGATAATAAAATGCTAGTCTAAACAATTGACATGCAGTAGACAAACTGGTAGAACTTCAACACTTCATTCATTCATTATCTATATCTTGATTTTATTACAATTGTAGGGTTTTATAAGCACATCATGCTAACATGAACTACTCAAGTATACATGTATAATTTCTAGTGATTGAGTCTTACAAGAGTGAAGTGTGTGTATGTGTTATATATGTATATGCATATGCATATGTATGTATACATGTATAAATATATATGTATATATGTTTATGTATATATGTCTATGTATATTTATGTATACATACATATACATATACATATATACATAAACACATATACATATATATGTATACATGTATACATATACATACATATGCATATACATATATACATGTATATATGTATGTATGTATATGTGTGTATATATATGTGTATGTATGTATAGAGATAGTTATTGATAAGGTTCTATATTAACATCCAAAAAGAATTCCAAGATCTAGATATACATATGTAATATAAGTCTCTAAGAAAGTTAGAAATCCTTAAAATTGCTCCTAAATCAATTTTAAAACTTAAGATAAGGGGAGCAAAGAAATTACTTTTAGATTCTAGATGAGGCAATCTATGCCTCTATCACTGTCTATCACTTGAATAATATTTTACAAAGCTTGGGGCACTCTTGGCTATCTATTTGTTGTTGAAGATAATGAAATGCTAATCTAAACAATTGACATGCAATAGACAAATTGGTAGAAATTCAACACTTCATTCATTGAACCTCTATATCTTAATTCCATTACAATAGTAGGGTTGTATAAGAACATCACCCTAGCATGAATTACTCAATTCTACATGTATAATTTTTAAGGATTAAGTCTTACAAGAGTGAAGTGTGTGTGTGTGTGTGTGTGCTCTCTAGTTAATTGGACTACACTTATGCACACACCTATTTAACTAATCCATGTTAAGAGATGAGTATGCTACAATTCTAGTTAACTAATTACAATGGAATTCCATAGATATAAATAATGTATGATGCCAACAATAAGGAATGGAAGAAACATTGGAATGTGGTACAACAAAGGTAGAAGTAGGAGTAGCACTAATAAAGGGGTAATAAGATAGAATACTAGGAATAGTAGACATAACAGTAGCATCCAAGATGGAAGTGGGAGGTGTGAAAAAAGGCATGCAAAATTAAGGAATAAAAATAGGTGGAGGTTGAAAAGAGGAAGTGGCTTGAGTAGAATGAGGAGGGGAAGATGCACAATTCAAAGAACTAGAAGAGGTAACCTTGGGCCTCAAACAAATGCTTAAAACAATTAACATCAACCAAACTAGCAAGCTCATGTACAAAACTATTTTGTTCCAAATGTTCCTCATGATCAAAATTATCAACCTCAAGCTAAATAATAGCACCCATGTTAACACCATAAAAATACCATTCTCAATAGATAGGATATTTAAGGATATAAACAAAGGCTTCTCTATAAGAGAAAATGAGGATTTAGACAAGACCTTGGAATGCAAAAAAACATAAAATATTAAGGGATGAATGATATATAAAGGATGGAAAGACTTGACATAACATAAAAAAAAATATCAAGCAATCAAATTTGTAAACAAATCAGCAAGGAAACCCTAGAGGTCAAAATAAGCATGGCTAGGGTACGATGACAACAAGATCACACACAAAAAAGAAAAATGGTAAGAAAGTATAACAATGAACCACAAACAAAAGTGAATCCAAACTTGAATGAGATCTATAAATAAAATATGGATTGAGACAAGGTAGATTTAAAACTTTAATGAAGAAGGAATAAACCTTAGGAGGTGTAAGAATGATAAGCTCGCTAAATGATATAAAGAAATAAAAACACATTCGCATATATATCTTGGGTAAATCAATTAGAATACAGTAATAAATAAATCTAACATAAGATAAGGTGTCAGGACAAAAACAATAAATGCATAAGTGAATTTAAAGAATTAAATAAATTAAGTTATGTTATACTTAACTCAAAATTCGGATTGACGAATATAGTATAAAAGATGTCAAAAATTGATTCACCAATATGCAAGAAAAAAGGGGTCTTATCAAGATGAATGTCTCACAATTTTTTAAATTGAATATATCATGCTTTAGGTCATATTTGTGCATGTAAAACTAATATATATGCTTGTAGAAGTGAACCTAGCACATCAAAATGAACATAATCCACACTAATGAACTAGCAAAGAGTTAACAATTATTGCAGATGTGTCTTAACTTGTTGTAACTATGTATGAATTGGGATGGTATCAACAAACTCTATTTGGGAACTTGTTATTCTCCTTTTGTCAAGCTCTTAAACAAACTAATTTAATGATGAATATGAAAACATGGTGTGACCAAGTGATATAATTTTGATGTTTCAATTATGTTATTTATGGACGTATCATGAATGCTCTTGGATGTAGGTTGTTTTTTATCATTTCAATTAGATGCAAAATATCCTTAAATAAAAAAATGTAACCCACAAATTCACACAAATATATGTTAGATCAATTTACAACAATTAGTAACAAAAGACCAATAAAATTTGATTTGAAATTTGAATTCTAAAAATTTAAGATTCAAATATACAAATAATCTTGAATGTAGTCATTCTTTTATCATGTCAACTAGATACAAAATATTCTTAAATAAAACAATGTAACTTACAAATTCACACAAATATATGTTAGATCAATTTACAACAATTAGTAGGAAAAGATCAATTAAATTTGATTTGAAATTTGAATTGTATAAATTTAAGGTTCAAAACTACAAGTAATCTTGGATGTAGGTCTTCTTTTATCATTTCAACTACATACAAAATATCCTTAAATATAACAATGTAGCCTACAAATTCACACAACTATATGTTAGATTAATTTAAAACAATTAATAACAAAAGGTCAATAAAATTTGATTTGAAAATTGAATTCTAAAAATTTAAGATTCAAATCTACAAGTAAAAATGACTTAGATTGATTTCACACCTTAAAATCTGTATTAACATAACAAGTAGAAAATCTAAAGATTAAAACTAATTTATAAAAAAACAAGAACGTACTAAAATAAAATCATTTTTTTCTCTCTTATTCCAATAAAAAAAATTTAAAAAAATCATTGACCAAATTTAATAATAAAAAATATGCTACTTATAAAATTGTTATTACACAAAACACAATGAAAGTTGACTCATATTTCTCTATACTTTTAATGCATTATTTAAAATTAAAGAAAAAAAAAAAGCAATCTAGTGAAAGTGGTCCCAAACTATAAGAATAAAAGGCATCACTATGTGAATTTTCACCATTAAAATTGTGAACTCCTCTACCTCTTTTTAGTCTAGTGTTCAACAGAGACCCACACAACACAAAACAATTGTCTATCCAATCTCGAGAATGCACATTTGACCGTATTTATTAATTAGTTGAAAATCATAATACAACAGATTTTTAATTTTCAATCAATTAATAAATACGGTCAAAAATACACTCTCCAAACTGAATAGATATTTCCAAACACAAAACACCACTTGACGGCCAAAGGTGACCGTCAAATTTGCTTCACACAAATGATGATATTTTTGTATTCTACGAAGTAGTTGAGACCGTGGACTCCAGCTATAAGCGCTAAGATGCTACGTGGCATTCAAAAGTGCAGTAGATAGGCAAACAGTATGCGCGGATTCCACTGACAACTGGACTCCACCTTAACATTTGGCGGGAAGTTTGCAAGGAGTGGGCCCCACTTCTCTTCACCCACTTGTCTATGGCGCCAATTCAGATGATTGGTCCCCGTCTGTCTTGCCGCACACGCCATCGACTAACGTGCCCATGCCCATGCCCATCTCCATCCCCATCCCATGCCATAACCGGCGGATGCAGTGAAGGTTAGTTTATGTCCATGAAAGTCCCGTGACACGTGTAAGAGTTTTTGTATGTGTGCCGGCAGACACTCCGGTCGGCGTGTCATCCCATTCGTAAACAGTGCCTACGTTGAATATTTTTTATTTTATGGGGTAATGCTCATTTGTTTCTCAAATTTATATTTTTATAAATGGAAAAAGATAATGTCTTAATTTGTCTGTAAAAGTTATTGGACAAAGTTGGTGGGTTTGGTGAGTGGTTTAAGGAGAATATAGGGGGGTCAAATTTATGAGAGGAAATAAGAATGTTTAGGGATGATATTTTCTAGACACTCTTCGACTTTTGGGAAGTCCACTTTATGTGGACCTCCAAAGGCCCTTTATTTCTCTTTCACCTACCTTCCATGTTGATTCTGAGATTTGGATGGAGTTTTTTGGTTTTCAATATTTTCATGGATTGAAAGTTTCACACTCCATCTATTTTAGGATGGTACAATTGCTTATAGAATGCTTAACGTAAATGATCACTTAATACAATGCTCAAATGAATAAATGAACATAATATAATTGCCAAGATAATGAACTGAAAAGAAAGAGAGAAAATAAAGAGGAGACAAACGCAATTGATAACGGAGTTTGTCCCTAAGGACTACATCTCCGGGCCCCTCTCCAACGGAGTGACCGATCCGATTATACTCCAAAATCAGTTACAATTGCTTCAATGACTATCTCCTTCAAGCACAGCAGCATAACGTTCCTTTGATGTGCGGAAATGTCTGCAAAATCTCCTGAGCATTCTCTCGTTCTCACCACCTGACTTGGGAAAACAAGGCCTACTACCTCTCTTTTATACATAAAATTTGCCTAATTAGGCTTAACCACCAAATTAAATGTCTAACTCCCTTACCAGCTCGTACAACATCCCTTTGTCCCCTATTAGTTTTTTGGTTTTGATTGTTAGGGATAATTCTAGTTGTTTATGGCTTAATAAGCCATTTGTTAGGATTTTGGCTTCAACAACCATACAAAACAAACCGAGCTCCCTCTATGTTTAGCGGACCGTTGGTGGTCTATCGGTGGATATTAATTTTACTCCCCGCGAGGTCGGGGGTTCCAACCTTCGCTGGCCATTTTTTTAAAACCAAATACCAAACTTTTAACAACAAAATAAAACCATGGT
>VDFB02136773.1:0-18436 GCA_007258455.2 Sequoia sempervirens
CCTGCCTTTATCTCTCTCCCTCCCCCCTCTCTCTCTAAAGTTAAATTTGATGGTTGGGTTACGTGGCAACAATTTTTGCTAATTACGGTTATCTATTGAAGGTTGTAAAACATTATGATATACCTTAGTGTATGTAAAATTATATATAAATCAAACATATATATAATTATAATTCTATATAAATTTTCACAGTTTATCCAAAATATCTCCTTTTACAATCTTCTTAAAATTTTGATTGTATTTTATAGCAAAAATCTTTAAATATGGTCATAGGGCCATCAAATTTAAGTTATGATTTAAAAATAATATAAATAATAATATGTTTATTAATATTAAAAATAGGTGGTTCGACCAAACATTCTTGGAATGTTCGGTTGAACCCATTTAATTTCTTATTTTAAATGCATGGATTGGTGGTTTGGCCGAACATGGGTTCGGCCGAACCCATGCTCGACTGAACCATTCCAATATGTTCGGCCGAACCCCCTTTTTTTCACCCTTCCTTCCCAAGGCACCATAATTGTTGAAAATTTTGTGTTTCAAAGCTCGATTTGAGAATGAAAATGGAGAAGATCTCAAAAAACCAACTAGTATTAGGTTCCCCTCAAAACGAGCTATCCAACGAATATAATTTTAGTATGTTTTGATTATATTATCTATCTGTTTTTTAAGTTTTATTAAATATAGGTTTTTCACTGAAAACAAAACTCTCTGTTCTGCACAAGTGGAAAAATAGAAGATTATAAAAAAAAATTTTAAAAATATGAGTGCACCAGATATTGGAGTCCTTGATCCAACAAAAAAAAAAAGAATTTTGATACATACGATATGGTTATGCGTTATCTGATTCGTGTTATGTCTGAATTGTAATTGATTTGACTTTAAAAACTTGATTAAAGAAAAATATTCAATAAAAACTATCTAACCAAGTGGAGAGCACTAGATATAGTTACAAATCTAAATTTGAAAGAATTGGAATTTTATCTTTCAAGGAAAAAAAGATATGCGTTATACAGTGTGCGTCACTTTTTAAAAATGTTGTTTTTTGAAAAAAACCAATTTTCGTGGGAGATGGAAAAAGAAGTGCAATTTGATTCCAAAAAAATTGAAAAAACTATTTTTAGAATCTACAGACAAAATATGATAAGAATCTAGTTTGCATTATCTTCAAATTCTTTATGATTTAATCGCTATAGGTGCCCGAATGTGGAGATTGTGTTAAAAAAAAAAATATCAGTGTCCAGTTTGGCCAAAAAGTGTAAACCACTATTGTGGGATCACCCAAAAAGTGCATGTATCTTAGATTCTAAGGTAATTAAACAATTTTTTTTTTAATTACTTTAGTTGCCATACTATTCAAAACATAGAGTGTTATGTTAGATTAAATCCTTACATGAATTTAATAACATTAAATCATATGTGAATTTAAGTTAACATATCATCTCTTAATCAAAATGTAGTATCTAACATAAACTATTAATGATTTAATTAGATCACATAAAACATTAAATCATGGAGACATTTATTAAATATTTTTGTAAAGGATATTTGATAAATCACATTGACATTTAATTCAACACAACATCATGAACAAAAACACTCATATATATATATATATATATATATATATAGTCATCAAAAGATTTGGGTACATATGCATGATTAATAAGTACAATGCTAGTAGGGTCTATGACTACTTGACCCCTTTGGGGCCGGTGACCTCTGTGGCCATCATGAGATAGTAGTGTGAGATCATGATCTAACCGAGTCTCTCTATAGAACATCTAACATCCTTGATGCCCTGGCATCCCGCACGAGAGCCTCAACACGCTCTCAGTCTATGTGGTACCTTTTTTCTTGTATCCTCACAACCTCCTCCCATAGCCTTGAGATCTCTTCCCATAGGTCACTCTCCTCCCTACTATCAGTGGTACCTTGAGAAGCCAAAACCATTGTAAGTTGTGCATGGAGCTCATCAACATGACTAGTTGATCTCTCATAGTCCATACCCAATCTCGCCATAAACTCAAAAAGATCTACATGTGAATCCACCAAGGGTGGGGGCACACGCTCCTTAAGGACATCATCCTTAGGACGTAGCAGAGGCACTAGTGTTGTGGCCACTCACTGATAAAGATCTCACCACTCTCATGTAGATCCTAAAAAATTGAAATCATAAAGAACATTAGTAAACATCGTAAAAATGTATAAATCAAGTGCATAAAAGATATAGACATGACGAAATAACATAAATCATCCAAATATCACCTGGATCACCGGTCTTCCAATCGAGGTATGCCCATGCAATGGTGGTCCCTCCCTATGTTGATGATGTGGGTGGTTTGCTAGCCTCCTCGCACTCATGTGTATGGAACTTTGACCTAACAACATGTGGCCTAGCCGATCTGATAAGGGGTATCTCCGCACTATCAGAAGTAGTCGGATCCTCTGTTGTCTCAACAATGTCCTCGCTCATGGGTTGGATATCATCATAATTGAGATTGTGTAGATTCAAAATATTTAATTTTTTGAGGAAATTAAAACCCATTATAAATGAGATTATGTAGGTTCAAAATATGTAATTTTTTTACAATTAGATTATTTTTTCTATTTTTCAAATATTTTTTATGAAACTGGTCTATAAACATGAAATATCAGGGTTTTTTAGTACTTTAATAACTTTTTATTAAAATAATTTTTTGAAAAATGAATTATACATTCATATTCTTCAAAAAAAAAATCAATTTGAAAAAAACCAAAAATTGATAAGTTTAGGTCATCTTATGTGTGACGTACATGAGGATTTTCAAAACAACAAATATGGCTAATAAAAAATTAACAAAAAAATAACTAAAAAAATTACAAAAAAATATCGTCCACATTCTTTAGTGTGTTATAAATATTTTTCCAAAAGGATTTAGAAAAAATCAATTATTCAAGTCAAAAAATGGATGATGTACATGTGCATGGTATGGTAAAAAAAAATGACTTATAAAGAGTGGTTTTATAAATTTCTATTGAAAATAAATTTTTATCATCTAGGTATTAAAATAAATTACATATTTGGAAACTAGACTCTGAGTACTACATTTTATATGTAATGATTTTTTTAAAGATTCAATCTCTAAGTGCTTCAAATTTTCAGGTCAAATGTGACAAATTCTAAAAATAGGGAAAACACTTCCACTTTTTGGCCAAAAAGTGGACTCAACTTCTTGCACACACCCATATTCTATGACAAATCAAGATTTTCCCATTTTATTTATGATTGAAATGGTGGAATAAGAGTAATATTTTAAATAATAAATCTTTTTATTTTATTATGAAAAAATTACCTTCAAACTTCTATAAATTGAGGATGCTTGTATGTGTTTGACAAGGTTGGATTTTTAAAAGATTTGTAGGTTACAATTTTAGAAGATTTGGGTTTTTTAAAGATTTGGTATTTTTAGAAGATTTATAGCTGCAATTTTAAAGAAGAAAGAAAAATGAAGCAAGAAAGGAAGCACCATCAACGTTAAAGTGAGAGATCAAACATGCGGGTTAACAAAGGAAATTTTTAGATTCTTTGAAAGAAAGAAATATATATTCTTCCAAGTAAGTAACTCTACCTCATGGTTAAAATATTGGGTTGTTATATTAGTGATGAAGGGCAATCCCCTTACGAACCCAAACCCACAACAATAATAGGGAATGAATAGTAAAAAATGTAAGAAAAAATGACCAATGTTCTATTATCTCTATAAAAATGAAATTACAACATTTAGAAAATTATAGACTACCAGTACATGATTTTTCTGATTACATAAATCTGCAAATCAAAACCATAATATAATCTAATTTTCCCCACTCTTTAACCCCCATTTTCTTCCTTTATTTGGAATGTGTAACCACTCTAGCATATTCCAAAAAGTGTCACCTCATTAAGAAGATATTTCAAAATTTTATTAATACTGGTAGTACAACTTCTTGGGATCATAGCTTTTGATTTGACCATTGGATTTTTTATTATAATATATCATTGAAAATCTCTTGAGAAGATGCTTGATCGCAAAATAGTACCAAAGGTGGTATTTTGGTGTATGGTCAATTTTCAGGCCCCATTCAGAGCTTCTAAGTGCTTCAAATTTGATTTCGAATATGTTTTAACACAATTTTGGAAATTGAAATTATTAATATCTCACAAATGATAAATTATATTAAAGATATTTCTTCACCATTGGATTCATTTCATCATTCCAAAGGTCTATGTAAGATTTCGTGTCCATACATGCATAAATACCAACTTACTAAAAATAGTAACCTACCAAAGTTAACCCTTATTGAAAAAGAGACAACATTTTCTTTTGGGTGACACAATATTTCTCTTACACCCTAGATGTTCTTGCATCAAGTACTGATATATTAATTGAGGAAATGTTCATGTAAAATATCTCATTGATAAGTGTTTAATTGAATATATATAATATCCTCAAATAAATTTAGTTTTTGAAGATTGATGTATTGAAACTTCACATGTCCCACCTAATATCTCATCCTTTTCTTGAGTTGGATCATGTGAATTTAATATGTGCAATTTAAACCAAATTTTATGTTGTGTAGCAAAATTTTGAATATGTATTTGATTGGTGCAAGCGTGCATGAATTTTCTTGAAAAGTGTCTCATGGTCCCATATGATTAGTGTTGGGAAAATGTGTCTCAACTTTACAATTACAAAAGGTGTATTCTTGATAAGTAAGCATGGGGGGGTGTAGGGGGGTACCCCTCTTGCGGGGACAGGGGGTGGCATGACCCAATGGGGGTTCCAGGGCAACACCCTCGAAAGCCACATTTTATGTATATTTTTTTTATTGTAAATCTATACCATTCATCATTAGATTTTATATCTGACAATAGATATTTTGTTTGCTTATTTTTTCCTAGAAGGCAACCCTATTTAATAAAGGTGTTGTATTATGGCTATGCTATGTGATGTATTCTGAGAGTTTGATAGCGATCATGTTGCTTTTGGATCTCTTGTTGGTAATACTCCTGTGAGAAGCTTGCTTGGCAAGTATATTGTAATCTTTGTGATTTATGAATAATATATTGCGAGGCTTTTGAATGTGTGGTTTTCTTCTGAAAGGGTTTTCCCCATGTAAATCACCGTGTTGTGGTATGCATGATATTATGTTTATTTTTGTTTAAGCTTTCATAACTATTTTAAATATTTTCATTACCCCCTCTCAAGATTAGTGTAGGAAGTTGTTCCACTACCTTAACTTCCTTACAATTAGGAGGTAGACCAGACACCTTTTATAACCAATTAGAGCCACGATAGTGCATATTGAATTTTGTGTAGGATTCTCATAAGTTTAATTATTTGTTTGTAACTTTTATTTCCTTTAAAATTAGAAATTTGTATAGATGATAATTATTGTAAACTATAATTTTAAGGTTGTGATCAAGTACTTTTGAATTATCTTGTATTTCATCACACTCCATCCATGCTAGAAAATGTGTATATCATGCTATAGGTATTTATTGTAATTATTTGCATTGATTTAGTAACATAGTTTGTGAAATTGTCTTGCAATAAGAAGACATGAGTACATGTTGTTAAGGCCTAATTTCTCTTAAAATTGTGAAGTAACATTATGATTTTTTTTTCATTGGACCTGACATCTTGGTTAAGATGAATTCAATGCTAGTATGAATGTTTCACCAACTCTTGTGGTTTTGAACTTATGCTTGAATGCATGTTTTCATTGTAGTATTATAGAATATGAATTCTATGCTTATGACATTTCTTGTAAAATTGGAAAATTATATAATTTAACATTTTTGTTTATAATTGAACATTTTTGTAAACTATGATTAAGATTATGATAGTACCTCTGAACTATCTTGTATTTGATCACTCTGCATCCATGTTGGAAAATGTGTATATTCAGGTTATAAGCATTATAATCATATGCATTGATTTAGTACCCATTTTTATGATGAAAATATCCTGCAATGAGAATATCAGTATATGCTAACAAGAACTCATTTCAGTTTAAATTGGAAAGTAATATATGAATATTTTATGCTAGGAAGGACAAACGTTATAATATTGGAGCAGCTACACAGCACTGCTTGAGCGATAAATTTCAAATGTTCATTCTAATAATGCTATTTGATGTGTCTTTATATGTTCATTTTACCAGGTTTATGTCTAATGGACAGAATACCGTTGTTGATGAATCTTAAGAAAAAATTTAAAGTAGACTAGACATTGGTCCTTTTCTTTTCAGTTTCTGGAGAAGCTTTATGTGCAAACTATGGTTGAGTACAGTATACTCCTTACAAAGGGAAGTATTCTATGTACATAATACATACATATTCAACCCATCTCTGAAATTGAATTATCATGTATACACAAAAATAATAATTAACCCAGAAGCAGATGTATAAACTCCTGCTACTAGATGACCACAACCCTTAAACGACAAAGTTTCATTTCTTCTTGTGTAGAAAGAAAGAAAAATAATTTTGGATGGTTATATTACCCTTTTGAAAACAAAAAAAATACTTTAAAAATAAATACTAGCTGTATATACAAGAAATGAAAGGGTGATAAATTTTCTTAAAGCTTAGCTTAAATTGATCACCACTTTGAATATTGATGCAGACCACCTTGGTGCTGCAGATTAATACTCTTTTCCCCGACTGATCAAACTAGAAGAAAACTCTGAATCAAACTCTCCCAGATGAAAAAGCAACTAAAATAATAATCGGCACTATCCCCTTTCCATAGAATAGCAAGGGAAATTTCAACCACTACTAGTATTAGAAAATAAATTTCCCTGATTTGGTGGTGAAGGGTTTACATCAAATATTCAAGTGGTTGTAGATGTAGAAGACTGTGCCAATGTAAGATCAAGCTCTTGACGAAAATCGTGGTGTTTAGTCTCCGAATGTCGAGTGTTGTATGTATTTGGCCAATAGGTTAACCAGACGGAACCTTTAACAATCCATTTCAATGTCTGTCCCTCCAAATCCCTGTTGAGCCTCCATGTTATGGGATTTCCATAATCATCCTTGGCAAAAACCACCCCTCCTTCCTCGGTAAAAGCTCTGCAAGCCTTGGAATACCTATCAATGGACGATGTTTTGGAGGCCCATTGTTAAATACCACCTTTCCGGTGGGGGTATCAGTCCAGTCTATCTTTGCATCGCTACAGTTGACGACTGACTGCTCAAAACCCCAATTGTTGATCTTGACTGTGGATGTAGTTGCAAAGGAAGCCTTGAGACCCACATTCTTTGGTGGTTCGAATGTGGCCTCGTACGTATTCCCCTTACCAATGTCTGTGATGGGATTCTGCGATGATCGACTCAAGGAAACAGAATGGACGCCAGATCCATTCTCAGGGCCAATTGTCAAACGGATTTTGGAAGGAAAGTGTCGTTCACTTGAAAGACGAAAGTCCAATGGAGACACATCGCATCTGACATTATCCATTTGAAGGCAGACTTCAATCCAATGTGGGCGGACATTGACGACGTGTCGAAACTGAAAGTCAGCTGGTAACTCAAAACTACAAATAGATTCCCTTCTTCGATCGGAGATCTGCTGCTGGTAGCCATGGCGACCAGTGGAGAATACGACGTAATCTGCCAGAATCCCCCAATGTTTGAGTTGTATGAAATTCCTGACATGGAAATCAGAGGAGAATAGGGCGTCTTCTGGAATCCGCGAATGATTGAGTTGGAAATTCTCGAGCAGGATATATGCCACGAGAAGCGCAACATGAAACGATGTGCTCGGGAAGGTCCAAGGAGTAAGAAAGCTTTCTGTTGTGCTTGGTGCAGAATTTTGAAGCACGAAGAACACGGATCAAGTTTACCTTTGCCAAGCAAAAACTCTTTGGAGTACGAAAAAAAAGAAGAATGCGTAGCAGATATTAGAAACTTAAATAACTGCTTGTCTTCCAGAGATTCAATTATGCCTTCCTCTATGTGTGATAAAGATTGTAAGAATGAGAATCGTATGTCTCCTGACAATTTGGAACCCAATACTCCAGCTTCGATAGCACCTATTAGAGAGTTTCTATATTTGGAGTCAGAGTCGGAGCCGGGGTCAAGAGGCGAGAATAAACCCCAAACCAGCAATGGAAATAATTCACCTTCTTCCCCATTAACATAATGAAACGAAGATATTCGAACTGATATCCAGTCGTAAAAGTATGAAAGTTCCTCCATAACTGGACTACCGCTTAAATATGTTGAGGTAAGATGGGAAAATATCAACTATTTAAAAGAGAGGGAGCACTTCTTTCGGGAATTTTCGTGAGACCCTCCCAAAATGCGTGCTATAAGAAAATTGTATGTCCGTTGTATTAGTCACTGATGAAACCGAAGTAGCAAATTCTTAGATAGTTTTGATGGAATTTTTTAATACAATTACAAAGCTATCAAATGGTGTTATTTTATAGGAATTTGGGTTCATTTTTATTTTTTAATTTGTATGGAGACAAATTTTATTATATTTATTGTTGCATTTATTATCTATAATATATTTATTTTGATTATCTATTTATTATGTCTATTCATGTATTAATTTTAAAATGTTTTATTTACATCTTGATTCTATCATCTTTTTGTTTTATAAATTATAGATTGGTCACTAAATTAAAATTTAAATATTTAAATTTCAAAGTTCTCACCCTTGTTCACCAGTAATTATAAATTGACAAAACACATATTTGCATGATTTATTGTCATGTCCTTAAATATTTAAAGACATTCAATTTATCTCATCTAGTAATCATTCATCATCTTATCTCATTTAGTAATCATTCTTTTTCATTCAAGAGGAAAAGCATGTTATTAGTGCACTAAAATGAATCTAGATTTGCATATTCATCCCAAAGTATTGGCATGACTAAAAAATTATTCTTTTTAATTATTAACATAGCTATAAAGTTAGTAATTTTTTTACATATTTTAACTAATAGGCCATTATTATCCTAAATTTCTTGATAATTGAAAAAAATTCATTGTGTTTTAATTTGTGAAAAAGAAAGAAGATAAATGCCATACAAAGATATTGATATGTTCAATGAAAATCCACTATATTCATTTAACTGGTTAAATAACTAAAATTTTCCTATCATTGGTTGTGCTTGAATGCATAATTTATTTTAATAGACAAGACTCTCTATTAAACACTCACCACTTTTTTATAACTTTCTTTGATGTTGATTTGGAATAGTATTTGAAGTTTGTGTGTCTTGATGTGTTTGTGAGATTGAAATTATAGAAAATTCTTTAATTTTGCTATGTTATGTTACTACTATCTAAACAATACCTCATTTTAATTTTGCTATGTTATGTTACTACTATCTAAACAATACCTCATTTTATTGCAAAATTGACTTGTAAAGTTTTGATTATGCAAGGTTTTAAAATTAATAAGGGAAAATCCATTTTTGAATGAGATGGTCACTATTGGTGATAGAAAAATGAACATTTGTTGTATAGTTATTTTTTTAATTATTTACTAGGTAGTTAGATATAAATTAGTTACTCATTTAGTTTACAATTTTTCATATAAAATATAAATCTTCTCTCTCAAATAACAATAAGAAAGTTTCATGCCTTGCATATTTTTCTATATGTTAATGATCTATAGATCATTGTTAATTTTTATTGATATTCTATTTGTTCATCTAGTATCAATATGTTGGGAGCTATTGTGAGGCATTGAAGATAGTTGAGGTCTTGTTAGTGTGAAGTATTGTTGTGTTGTGGAGGATAGTAGAGCCTTTATGATCATGAAGAGAAGAGATACATCTAAGAAAATGGATTAGAGAACAAGTATAAAGAGCTATATCATTCCTTGTGATCACATGGAAAAATACAAGATAATAACCTATATAGGAGCGAATTTGCACCCCTTTACACAAATTTCCCTTTCACACACCCTCACCTTAGAAAATCAAATCCGAAGGAAAAATTCCACATCACCCAACTGCTTTCCGTCCACTTGGCATCTGTCCTTTGTGTCTATGAGAGAATATTTGTCTCAGACGCATGCATGACGCATAGACGTTCGTGCAGCATGTTACAATCCTTGACAGATTCCTGCGTCGGAAGTTGGCAGAGGTGTTACACATTCGATTGGGGTCAAATTGTAACCTCCCTCTTCGACCAATCGACCTCGAAAATGGTAGATTCTATTGGCACTCTCAAATTTCCCAAATTTGAAGTGCCCATTTCAAAAAATTTCCTCTACACTTTCAGAAGTGCACTTGAGAAATCTGCCTAAATGACCTACTTTGGAGGGTTGTAATTTGATGCATGTTGATTTTGGTGCAAAACCCATTTACACACACTCATTTTTGTTGTTTGCAAACCTTCATTTATGCAAAGTAGCTTTCTGTTTGAGCTTGCATTTTGTAACCAGATGGTCATCATGTCAAAACGAATATTGTTCTGCATTCTCCATACTGAAATGAGCTCGCATGTTAGTTTTTAGAGCTTTACGAGTTGATTTGTTATTTTTAGCAGATCAAACCCAAATGCAATTTCTTCAGTTTTGCAATTGCATTCCTGAGAACATTTCAGGGAAGTCAACTTTGACCTTCAGCATCTTTTGATAGGAGATGATTCAAGCGAATTCCTCTTGCATAAGTGCTCAGTGTACCAAAATGATCTACTATATCCGGTGGCAGCTCTCCAGGAGTTGATTTGTTATTTTTCCAATGAGGTGATTTGATCAGTTTTAATTGGTTTCTGAACAAGCACAGTTGCAGAAAGTTTGAATAGGCAACTTTGCTGATTAATATCTTTCACCTCGTGATTCCTTTTGTCAAGTCATCTTTTTCATTGCATTCTTTGGACCAATGGCTACATGTCCGCAAGTTTTTATGTCTTTAGGGGGTCGTTTGCCCAATTTTCAGGGGTGATTTCGAAGCCCATTTGACCATTTTTCACCATTTTCCAAATGTGCCAGAAAGCAGATTTTAATGAAAACCTAGTTCGTGTTTTCACTCCAGAAGCACTCAGAAGTTATCCCAGACCATTTCAATGAGAAAATTTGTTCGTAAAAAAAATCTTTTTATTCGGGCCCACAGGGGACCCGACATGTGTCACAATCTGAAGGAGTTTCTACTTAGTTGGGTTAGATTGCTTCAAGAGAGCGTCATGCAAAAATGAATAAGTTAATTAAAGCCTCATAAGCTATTTCAAGGATTCTTGATCTTTACACACCGGCAAGTTGTAGAGCTATTGGTAACTGAGCATCAAAGGTATACATGTGGAAAAGATCAGGAACTTATGTGCCCTATTGACATAGATTTTGACAATAACAGTACTCCATGCAACATCAAATGTGATGCATCTCTTGTTAACCTCCTTCCTACAGTTAAGTGAGTTGATATGAAAGATGGTAAAGAATGCCAATCTGTATGTTGATACCGAAAGTTTATAAGCTGGTGTAAACTCAAAATTTCATTTTAATTACATGTAGGTGGCTGAGCATAATAGCATTCATTAAAAAATGAGCCTAATTAGGAAGTATTGTATATGGTTAAAAGCAAAAAGGTAAATCTTGTTACTCAATCATCTCATGCCCAAAATGGAGTATCAAAGACTCTAGTAAAATTCAAGCTATTGCATTGGAATCGAGTGGTGCATTAGGAGGAATCGAGCTGCATTGAAAAGACTTTTGAGAAAACTTTCAAGTAAATATAAATGCAAAAGTTGTGCACAGTAAGTGATTTTATTTAAAAGGTCTTTGAAACCCAAAGCAAACACACAAGAAGGAGACCAAGAATAGGGCACGCATACTCCTGAAATGAATTTGGGGAAAGAGCTTCAGAAACCGTTTAGTACATGTAATAGGTGGGGACACACTCCACAATAGCCATGCTAGTTGCCAGACTAAAAACAAGTAAGTGTAATCTCGTGAAATACTAACATTGCAGCCTTCATAGAAAATGAATTAGTTGAAAATCTTTGAAAGCTTTAAAGCGAATGGAACTGGCAGAGAGGCTTGGAGCTCGATGACACAGGAAGGAAATACAAGGTGTAGGGAATGGGCCGCACCTGAAGAAAGTGGAGACATTTTAGATGTCTTACAGCTGTTGGGCGTTTGAGCTAAGGGTGTGTGCAATGGGGATAGAAGAGCAACGCACCAAATCAATATGTTGAAAGGTCCAAGCAAACTCTAGAAGCTGTGCCAGAAGGCATGGAAGCCCACCAACGCCATGACATGTGAAATAAAAAGACTCAGAGCGAGTAATGAAGGATAAACACCAGAACATTGAAAGGTATGCGCATCTATCAAAGCACATAAGAGGGAGTCTTTGTGTGCAACACAGAGGACAAATACAAGGAGGAAACTCCAAGGCGCGCAGCCCATGCACCAAATGATTCTGTGGAAAGGTGCCATGGAAACTTTCAAACAAATATAATGGGCGCAACATGGAAATAGCGTATGGGCATCCTTCAGAGATCGATGGGAATCAAGGGGACGCCGTATTTATTATGAATACACAAACTCCACTTGTTAAAACGCCCTCAGAAACTTCTAACCAAATGCAAAATTTAGGTGGAAATTAGCCACGCACCAGAGATGGTGGAAAACCCCTTTTAAATGGAATGCCATGTATGCAGTATATGCGCAAAATGTGGTTCATTGAAAAGGCTTCACATATCTTTCAAAACAGACGCATTTGGAAAAGTAAGGATACCCATGAAAGCAAAATATCGACAAGTTCTATTTGAACTCTCTGCACAAAAGGGGCTCAAACTGTGGACGAGTTGCCGCCATGAATGCGTGAAATGAGCTGCAGAGGCTGAAAGCAGAACATGGGAAAAAGATTAGGGCACAAACAGAACAGAAAGAGATCAACGGTGGAGAGAAAATGGTAAACTCTAGCACGATCTAAACCGTCGCCTGCCAGCTCGCCACTTTAAGGTGCCCGTTTATTAATTCCTTCAGGATGGCGGGATGGAGGGGAGATGAATGGTGGGTCCCCAGCATTAAAAAATTAATGCATGAAGTATAGCTTAACTGTGTTGATGAAATGAAAGATTTTAATGACGACCGCGAGACTAAACAGTCTATGAGACCAAAACACAACTTAATTTTCTTTCATGCTCTTTTCTAAATCAGATCTCCTACTATTGATTTTGACTAGAAGGCTGGCCGTCTGGTTGATCTTATCCTCTTCAAATAACTGCTGCATATCGTCCATACACAAACTATTTGCATATTGTTTACGGATGTCTTCATAAGCCGTGCATTTCATGAAGAAGTGCCGCTCCGTCTCAACCACCCCCTTATTGCAGAGTATGCAGGTTCTTTCTTCCCATGTTTCTTTAGGAGACTTCCATCTACTGGTCTCACATCTAAGATGATGCGATCCCGTCCTCTGTTGTGCAACTAACACCTTCGCTTTCCCTTTAATAGCAGCCCCTAAATACATTTTTTCACCATGATCCTTTGTCGGGTTAAACTCTTTGATGTAGTATGCTTAAAAAGTTTTGGTTTCCCCGCTATCTTGCACGTTTTAAAATGCAAGGTCTTTTTTCCCACGGGGTGAGTGAGAATGCAACACGTGGCAATGGGGCCTAGGTGAAAATTTTCATGTGCACAGGAAAAGAGTTTTAAAAGGGGCGAGTATAATATTTTTTTTATTTCCTTTTTCAAAGAAAACATTTAAAGTGAACAACAAGGCCCGATGAAATATCTCTGTGCCCAACAAGTTTCTTTAAGAAGGGATTTTTACTTTGTAAAGTGAAATAAAGTAAAAGGAAAATATTTTAAATGATGCTCATGAAGTATTTTGCCTCACAATGAAAGCCTTTGATTTTTAAAAGCCATGCTTTTAAAATATTGGAGAAATAAGATTTGTTGTAGAGTAAAATGGCAGGAGGGGTATATTTGTTAAAGTGAATAACTATTCATTGGGTAAAATGTTGCTACAACAAGCAAAGGCAAAATATTAAAAGGTGCATGGAGGAGGAATGTTTTACTTGGTTAAAGTAAAATAATGTGCAACAATAGAGAATAAAATTTAGAAATAAAGCTTTCATGGAGGGTAGAGATGTTTCTCACATTGCAGGTAAAATAATGCAAATTATTCACAAAGGCAAGAGAGAGGAGAGAGTCTTTTCTAGGTTGATGATCAATGGTGGATGAAGTTTCCGGATAACATCTATGGATCAGATTGATCTTAGGGTTGCTTCCATTCTTCTTTTATTCTCTTTTCTGAGTTGTAGGAATTTCTAATTCTGGTTCCAATTTCTGAAAGCTTTGCAAGGCAGGCAGAAACTCTGGGTAGACTTGTAAATGCTAGGTTGATTGTAACTGAGTCATTAATCTGAAAGTGTGTGTTCTAAATTATGCTTTCATGTTTATTTTAGTTGATAATTGTCTCCATGGTTGAGATGTACTACTCTTTTGGATTCAATAATAAAATTGTCTGAGTCTTTTCATGCATATTTGTTGCATTTGAGTTATATCTATTGTTGCCTTTTGTTCTGTGAATGATGCAATTATTTTAATGAAGCACAAGCTGCATTTATTATTGCCTATTGTTCAGGGGATAGTGTAATTGCTTCAATAAATATGACAAGAGTATTGTGTTTCAGGTGGATTTGTAAGAAGAATTACTAGTTAAAGCTTCAGTGGTATGGTTATCATAATGTGATAACATTTGCAAGGATCTTCAAAGCATGTTCAACACTGTAAAATGAAGGGTTGGTTATATGACTCCATAGCCCATTTTTGGGCACTGGTCCATTATTATGCTTCTATGATTTTTAGTTTGGTCCTAAATTCTTTAAATCATTAATCATTTTAATTGTGTTGTGAGTACTTATATTTGCCATGTTCTCCATGTTGGTGGATGAAATTCATTCAATATCTTGCCAATGTTGAGTGATATTTTATATTTCTCAGCATAATTCTGTGAGAGCACTATCTGTTAAGTAGCATCCTATTAATTGTGTGTCTAAATCTTTAGGTGTTGCTAAAGGGTCACCCCCTAGGTCCTACAAACCCTAAAGTGTAAGGGAAATGTGTTTTCATTCCATTTCCTGTTAGTTGGCCAAATCCCCCATTGAATCTGATTATTAGAAAGTGGCTAATCTATAGGATTCAATTGGTCTAGTTTGATTTGGAGAACCAACATATTCTCCTTCATTCTCCTTCAAATTCATTCATTCTTCACTTGATCCATCCCTTTTTTCACATCTCTCTAGCATTCACTTTACTCTCAAGCAGCATTTTAGCACTCCATTGCAGTAGCAACACTCCATCAACTCCACATTGCAAGTGTGAAGCAAGCCATAGAAGTGTGGGCTTGGAGTCTTGTGAGACCTACCTACATCACAATTGCAGCTATGGTGACTTTTCCAAGTCCATATTCTCCTCCATCGGCTAGTGAACTTTTGGGTGGAGGTGGTAACGTTCCATTCCTCTCCTTTGTGATTTGGTTTAGTAGCATTATATTGTTTTGTAGTGTGTATTGCTCTCTTTTCTTTCCTTTATAGTATATTATACTTTGTTTCTTTCTGGTTGTCCGTGGAGGTGGAAACACCAAAATGGGGGTCTGACTGAGGCAGGCCCCTATATAGCCTCAACAATTTTCTCCTTCTTGCTTGTGTGTAGGTGAAAATATGTGTGGAGCTAGCTGGCGAACGAGCACTTTTTTGAGATCATCTTCATCACCCTAGCTTTCATTTACTTTCTTTATCCTCTTCATCTCTATTTCTCGTACTTTATCTTCTCTTTTTCCCATCAAAACCAAATAGCTAGGATGTTAGTTAGTTTTTAGGTAGTTTGTATTGTGTTCACTATTTTTTGACCGTACAGATGCCAACACACCTAAGAGATACCAACACGCCACATTGTCATCCAAAAATTGTATTGTCATCCTTGGATAGAGAGCTTTCTGAGACATATTACTAACTCCAAAAACCAACTCACCTACGCCAAACCTAAGTTCAGGGTGTGTAGAGTGATATAAGTACATTATAGTGCTCATCATTCTCAATCCTTACCCCAAGGCATCTTTTACAGTGAGGTAAGTTAGGGCAGGCCTCCAGTCTCGACTCTCCATGACCTGGCCTTGACGTGGTTGGTCCCCCTCTCTTACATTTTTGGTGAACCCAACGTGAACAAATGTCTGCCCATTCATCAGTGTTGAGACTTTTTCCTTGTACCATGTGATCATTGTAAGCCTGAGTGTTGTGAAGGTTTTTGAGCATCACAACCCAGTCCACAACTTTCAGGAACATTGTTAGGAGAAGTGTGCGACATCTTTAGATGGAGAAGACGAAGGTCACTGTTGGTTTCTCTACAAGCCTTTCTACCAAATCTACCATTGGTCTATTTACCCAGGAGCAGTTGTCAAAGGGTGAGGTAGGATTCTTCAATGAGAATGACCATGTCCCCACTCCTCCTGTGTCTCCTACACTGTCATCAATAGATGAGCATGAGGTCGTTCACATTCCTTCAGAATATATCTCTACCCTTAGCAAAGGACTAGGTGACTTGGAGAATCACTTGGAAAAGGACCCAAAGTTGGCTTGAACCACTAGGGTTATTAGCGAGATAAAAACTTAAGAGATTTTACTTTTGTAAGAATACTCCTTAATCAATATTAAAATTAATACCCTATTAGTTAAGTATTATTATAGAATCATTTATAATAGTTGTTATGATTATTAACAAATTCCTTAGAATGGTTCAAGTTATTTTGAACCATAGTTTTTCTTTATGAAAGATATAGAAAATGAAAATTATGATCATTTTCATCATTTTGATCCACTCTTAGTTTTTGAAACCTCTTTTTTACCCTTCCAATATGATCTATCAATTTTCAATCTATAGCATTGCATCTAGATTATAGCCTGAAACAGCTGGAATTATTAAAATAAAAAAATATATTTTAGAGGTTGATATGAAAAATGTTGAGAATAAAATTCCTACGAAGCTATGGAACGTCTTGGTAAAGAGAAGACAAGAAAAAATTGAAGGAAAGATAAAAGAATATGATTTAGAAAATATCAGTGCTCCTATGTCCAAGGAAAATAGAGCCACATTGGCTGAGTTATACAACACAAAATTTAGAGTGAAGGAAATGGTAACTACCCTTATGGGTAGAGATAAGAATGAGTTTGAATGAATGAAGAAACTATGGACAAATTGGATTATTCAATCACTTCTATGATTAGCTTATCTCCACCCCATAGGAACTACGAGATCGCTCCAAGGATGCTTTCAACATCCAAGGGTCACAGACCAACCACATACCCTGATTTGAGAAGTGGAACGCATTAGCTGTCCCTTTCGATTGGGCAGGAAGGGTCAGAGAAGGGCACTCGACCAAAGAGTCGGGTGGAAAAAAGAAGAGCTTTTTGCTCCTGGTTCTTCTGGAGTTTGAATTCTTTAGAACTTCAAGAATTCCTAGGGTCAACAACTTTTGCTTTTGGGAGGAGTTGCTCTTTGGAGAGCATAGTACAATGAAAATTGTGAGCTGTGTTCAGGGGGAAGGCTATTGTCGATTGTTGGCCTTCTATGGTGGACTTAATCAAGAAGGTCCAATAGGCAGTGGTTGACCCTGTGGCGGATGTCAGCGGTTGATGATTTCGTGGAAGGATCCACTTTGAATTTGATAAATGTATTGCTTGTGAAGTATGCATCCGTGTATGCCCAATAAATCTACTTGTTGTGGATTGGAAAGTTAGAATAGATACTAGGAAAAAACAATTGGAAAATTATAGTATTGATTTTGGAATTTGTATCTTTTGTGGGAATTGTGTCGAATATTGTCCCACAAATTTCCTAGCGATGACTGAAGAGTACGAACTTTAGACCTATCATCGTCATGAATTAAATTACGATCATATTGCTTTAGGATGTTTACCTATATTGGTTGTTGAAGATTTAACAATTCAAACAATTTTGAGCTCAACATATTAACTTAGTATGTCTGAAGAAACTACAAAAAAATTGGATTATTCAATCACTTCTACGATTACCTTATATCCACCTTGTAGGAACTACGAGATCGCTCCAAGGATCTTTCAGCATCCAGGGGTCACAGACCGACCACATACCTTGATTTGAGAAGTGGAATGCATTAGTTGTCCCTTCCAATTGGGCAGGAAGGGTCGGAGAAGGGCACTCGACCAAAGAGTCAGGTGGAAAAAAGAAAATATTTTTGCTCCTGGTTCTTCCGGAGTTTGAATTCTTCAGAACTTCAAGAATTCCTAGGGTCAAAGTATATGGTGGGAAAAGACTAAACAGGCATAGAAATATTGGCTATCCTCTCTAGTCCGACTAAAGCATGTGCCCTTCCAAACAACCCTAACATTATACAAGGGGCTACTCTCGAAGACCATGAGAGATAGTTAGGAATGTAAATGCCTCCCAAATCTATGTACATGGCC
>VDFB02136775.1:0-13036 GCA_007258455.2 Sequoia sempervirens
ATATTCTAAACTAGATATATTAACATAAACTATAAACTATAAGCTATTTAAAAATCATATATAAACCAAATCGTATATTAAATAAACTAAATATATTAAAATAAACTATAAACTACAAATGAGATATATTGAACATGTTATAAAGTCTTGACATTTTCTAAAATGCTATGTTAACAGATCGGATATCCGATTCAAATTGAATATCCGATTCAAATTGGATATCCGATATGTCTGACACAAAATTCATTGCCTAGGGAATAGGCTCGGGTTTGCTTTGGTTTTTGGTTAGGAGATACCAATCTTAAAAAGTCAACACAAAAAACGTGTTTAACGGCTTACTTTGTTTTTCCGGACTTCGCCCATGTGGCTGACGACTTTATTTTTAGCCAAAATTGATAGAATGAAAAGGGTTTGTAGAGGAGATTCTCAGCTTTTTGCCAATATAAATTATGTTTTAATTTTTGAATTTAATGAATTATTATTTATTTTCTACTAAATTATGAAGCCAAAGTCTGATTGATAAGTGATTGTAAAACATTTATAACTTTCAAAGCGGTATCATGTTTTTGAATCCAAAACATGCATCACATTCTATGCTTTGCATACTATAGGATTAAAAAAAAAATTGAATTTCATGAAATTTTGACCAAGTTAAGATTAGTCGGACATCACGAGTTTTATATTTTTAAAAAGTTGTAATAAAAAATTCATAATTAATTATTTACATGGAAAAAAATTACAAAAATATCGTCACATCCGAACATGAGTCCTCTACTTACATATAAAATCTCATAAAAAATATTATCATTTTATTATGGTTAGGGTGGTCGGACATACACCTACTTCACAAAAGATTTTTCCACGGGAAATTTTAAGTAATCTGCATTGAAATTTTAAATTTTCGCAAATAGATTTTGTTTTTAAAAAAATAAACTAGTAGTTTAGAAACTACATTCAATTTCCCACAGTCTATTCTTACATATTTTTGAAATAATATAGATAACTTATTCAAATTTTTACATCAAGTTGCCTAACTCTAATTGTTCTGAATTTTCATTGCCACTTAAGGGCTTGTTTGACATACCATGATCCAGCACATACCCATTTGTAAAAAAAAGACATATGCTTTCTTTTCTCATGTCTTTCTTTTTCACTTCATCATAAGACAATTTTGTTACATAATATTGACGACATGATTCTCTATAAATTTTATATTGATTTACTTGATTTTTTATTATGTCAATATTCATCATTATGGCTTCCAATGTTGAGGTAATGGATTGGTGATGTTGGTTGATCTTGAACCCCTCAATTTTGAAACTAATTCATGAATTGCAACTTTATTTTGTTCTAGATTCCCTAACAAATCCTCATGGATTTGTCTAGGGTTTGTTGGAAGGGTAGGAGTAGGGTCAGGAATCCTGGGGTTTTCCTTAGGAAATTCATCATTTAAATTTGGTTGTGGCTTAGGGTTTACATGATCTATTATATAATTCAAAAAACATGAAATTGATAAAAAATAATCCATTTTTCTAATGATTTTTTAAAAAAAATCTAATACAAAAAAATATCACTTACCTCTTCTCTGACATGGCATTGTGAAGTAAGGTTGCAAAGGGAAAAACATGTTCACATTATGCAGAGTTGAGGGAAAGAAAATTGTTGCAAAAAATGTGGTTCATGAGTGAGCAAAATGGACAATTTTTTTCTTTTTATAACCTTATTGAGCAAAACGTGTACATGTTTTGCTTTCATAAAAATGCGCACAATTTTTTTTTTAATAATGATGTGTATGCATTTTATTTTCATAATAACGTGTATTATTTGCTTAAATAACATGCTTGTGTTATGGCTCAGATTTTTTGAGCAATAACAAAAGCACGTTATTTGAATTTCTTCAAAATGCAAGCATGTTTTGCTCATGTTTGGGCATCTAGCCACTTTTTTGTGCTCCATCTTGGTGCACATGCCCCACACAACATTTGAACCTCTTAATATTGACCATTTTAAAAAATAGTAATTTAGAAACTTGATTCAAAGTATTACAATTAGAACTTGTTCTTGTTGTATATCCAAACTTGAGTGAATGCATCTCAAATTACTCATCCAACTTTAGTTTTATTTGGTTTCAAAAAACATGGCCACTTTTCACCTCCCCTTTTGTCCTTCATTTACATGCATTTACCCATAATATACCTTAATGAAACTATTGTCACAACTAACACTAACAATAGGCATGCTAGATGGTTTTGGTGGGATGGTCGATGATATACCATCTCGTGATGTTAGACCTTGAACTGTATGATAAATATAAAAGTTAATTCAATTCTATAATTAAGAATCAATTTACATGTTAATTTAATTTGAAGTATAAATAATAGCATGCATTCATATTAAAAATACCTATCACCAAATAAATTGTGTAATAGTTCATTGTTTATTACTATACTATCTAGATCACTACTATGTACTACTTAATCACCCTTTATTTTTTTAATGATAGTGAGTGCACTCATAGGAGGTGACACCCTCTACACTCTATGGGTCATTGTCTCATCGAGAGAAAAAATGATAGCAACTATAACATAGGTGCCCAGGGTTGGAGAACAAGAACTTGATGGTCTTTCTACCTAATTATCTATTAAATCACAAGGTTTGGAAATCTTTGTATCATAATGTATAAGGGTCTCCATGAGACTAGAATGGCATAGGGAGTCTAGACCTTGATAACTTCTCCTTGATGACTGATGGTACTGTCACATGATGTATAGGTTTTTGGATGAGTGGTCTCCATTAAAGGTTTTCTATTTGATGAGTTCCTAGCCTATCTTGGGTAAAACCTCTGGGTATGTGTAGGATCATCGTGCAAAAAATAGGCCCTTAAGTGGCAAAAAATTTAGAAAAATCAATGTTAGGCAACTTGACGTAAATATTTGAATAAGTTATCTATATTATTTCAAAAATATGTAAGAATAGAATTTGTAGAAAATTGAGTGTAGTTTCTAAAATACTAGGTTTATTTAAAATAAATAAAATCTATTTGGTGAAAATTTGAAATTTCAATGCAATAGTACTTAAATTTCAGGGAAAAAATAAAAGAAGTAGATTAATGCATTAGAGCCACCTAACCATAATAAAATGATAATATTATTTTATAATATTTTAGATAAAGTAGAGGACTCATACCCCAATGTGATGCATATTTTTTTGTATTTTTTTTCCAAGTAGATAATTAATAATTATTTTTTTATTACAACTTTTTAGAAAATATAAAAAGCTAGATGCATTAGAGCCATAACTTGGTCAAAACTTCATGAAATTTAATTTTCTTTTGATCCTATGGTAATATTGAAGCATAGAATGTGACACATGTTTTGGATTCAAAAATATGATACCATTTGAAAGTTATAGATGTTTTTCAATCAGCCTATCGATTGGGACTTTAGTCGTAATTCTAATAGAAAATGAATAATAATTATTTATTAAATTAAAATTAAATCATAATTTATATTTTTGGAAAGCTGAGAATCTCTTCTAAAAAACCTTTTCGTTTCATTAATTTTGGGTGAAAAAAAAGTCGTCAGCCACATACCCCCATAATATTGCCACTTTTTGGCGCACCATGATCCTGCACATACCCCTCTACCTCTACCTTGAAACTCTCTCATATCAAAATAATTAAGAATTCTATGAAGGACAAACACATTATATAGTTTTTTTCAAAAACTATAGTGGCAACTCATGGTAAGTACATGGAGGTTGGTCAAATACCATCCACTACCTATCCCAAAAAATATTTCCTTTTATATTGAGATGATCACACAAATGAATTGGAAATATATTTGAAGTCATTGGAAGGAATGCATTGGTTTTGGGATCAATAAAAAGAGATCACAAATTTGGAATTTTTTATAAAAAATCTTCACTACATCAAATAAGATAAAATTTTCACATAAAATTGGTGAAATAAATCTCTATGATTTACCATTAATCCATTCGACTTATGATTGAGTCAACTTGGTTCATTATGTCTTCCAATGATGAAGCAAGTGATTCATGATGTGGATTTTCTATGGACATCTTTAGCAAAGAAACTAATTCTACAAGTTAAATTTTATCTTATTCTAGAAATGCCTTAATAATTATCTTGACTTTACCTGGGGTTGTCAGAAGTGTAGGAGGAGATTGGGATGATGCAAGGGTATCTTCAAAAATTTCTTCATCTATATTAGGTTTGGGATTAGGATTTATATGAGCTTGTGTAAAAATAATATATAAGAAATTTATTTCAAAATAGTCAAATTTATAAAAAATGCAAACATAATATGATTAAAAAACATGAATATCTTTCCTACTTACCTCTTGTTTAATGTGATGTTGCCAAAAAACTTAGGATTGGAATGAGTTTTGAAAAATTCAATTAGGTTTTGTTCAGAAAATGTGCAATATCCTTTTTCTCTTAGTTGTGGCTATGAATGGTAGCAAGTTTTTTTTATCTTTGCAAAATGTGATCATGTTTGAGAGACTATAAAACAAGATCACATTTTATGGTCTATAAAATTTTATTGCATAATGGCTTGGTATTTTCCAAGCCATAACATGGTCACATTATTTATTTTCAATAATGCAAGCACGTTATAGCCAAAATAACTCATTTGGATACTTTTGTGTCTCCCATTTAGTGCACATAACTAGCTCATCCTTAAGTGAATCCATATGTAAAAAAGTCAATCTCTAACCTAGTTTTAGTTTTAAGATCAAGTTTGTCATCAAATTTAGGGCCATCAATTGAAAAGGGTAAGTGTCTAGGTACAAAATATAGATATGTTCATGAGAGATGTGTTCATGTGAACCACTACTCATAAAACATGGATAAATGATTTTTACTCAAAAACTAGATGGTTGGATCTTGATAAATATCATAATTTGATATAATACAAAAAATACCTAATAGATGAGATAAAAGGGATCTATAATGAATAAATAATAAGGAACAACACTTGTTAATGGTTTTGAAAATAGGGTAGCAAGCTAAGTGGGCTTGATCTCAAGGAAAAATCCATCATAAGCATGTTTGAGTTAGAGTGGTACTTCGATGGTTGACATCTTGGGAAGTATCAATTTATTTCACCCCTATCAGTATCAACTAGATGCAATGAGTGCTCAGTGTATCATTCATGCTCATGAGAGATGGGTTCATTTGAACCACTATGAGCATGTAATATGGATTAAATCTTTTTGACTCAAAAACTACAAAGCTAGATCTTGATAGAACATCATAATTTGATACACTATAAAATAGCTAATGGATGACCTAAAGGGGTTTTATAATGAATGTTTCATAAGGCACAATAATTGCTAAAGATATTCCAAATTGGGTGCTAGCAAGATAACTAGGTTTGATTTTGGGATAAACTTAGTTAAATACACTTGAGTTAGAGTAGTGCTAGGATAGGTGACCTCCTAAGAAGTCTATTGTTTCACCCCTATGAGGATCAACTAGATGCAACGAGGGCTAAGTGGACCATTCATGCCCATCAAAGATGGGCTCATGTGACCACTACTCATGAAATATGGGTCAATGAATTTGAATAAAAACTCTGAAGTTGAATCTTGATAAAATATCATAATTTAAAAAAAATACAAAAAATACCTAGTGGATGTTGTTAAAGGGGTTCTATGATGATGTTTCATAAGCCACAACACTTGTTGAAGGTCTTACAAATGAGGTAGAAATCTAAGTGGGTTTGATCTTGGAGGAAACTCCCTAGTTAAACATGTTTGCGTAGGATTAGTACTAAGATGGGTGATCTATTGGGAAGTCCCAATGCTTTACCCTTATGAGCATCACCTAGATGTGATGAGTGCTAAGTGGACCATTCATACTCATGAAAAATGAGTTCATAAGGATCACTACTCATGAAATATGGGTCAATAAATTTGACTCAAAAATTATGCAAAATCTTAACAAAACGTCATAACGTAATATTAAGAGAGAAAATAAAATGTTCCATAGTAGTTTCATGTTTATAATTTAAAAAACCCAATGGTCATGGGTCTCTTTTAATTGCCTCTTTAATAAATCTTGTTCCATTGAATCATCCTCATCTACTTATTTGTTCGATCACATACTTTAAATTCAAATTTTAAATAAGATTGAAAACAAAAACATAACCTAAAATCTCTCACATGATATTCTTTTTCTTTTCCCATATTAAAAACAACTGCTTTATTAAGATTATAAGCTATAGCTCATTTCCTAGAATTCCACAAATCCAATTGTGATGTCTTCTATGATGATTGGTGGATAACGAGGTTGTTGTGGTTGTTGAGTTTAATATTTGTAAGGATAAAATAAATGATGAGGCATTACAAAATTTGATTTGATAACATCCATGGGTGTGGTGATGTTTGAACTATTGGGATTAGAATCCATGAGTTACTTGTGTTGTGACCTTGTAATAGGCATATAATTTTGATGAACTTATGAAATATGGATGTAAGTGGTTATAAGCTATGACCAATAAGGTTAAGGCTTCAATCTAAATGTATTATCCAAAAGTAAAGTGGATGTATCTTTCCTAACTTTTATGATAGAAGACGTTTTGTAAAGGATATTTGTATCCACTCTATGCAAATATCATATTTTTTAATGTTTAAAGTGTTAACAAAAGACTACACCTCATTCTTATTAGTTCCTACCAAGGCAAGAATACTCATGCATCTATTGCATTCAAATTTTTTCATTAGTTTAGCCAACCATCACATAGAATTAAAAAAAAGAGCAAATTTTTTATAGTTTGTATTTAATTTTCTATTTTAAATAATTGTAAAAATTTCATTTATCTTTTTTTATTGGTTCATATTGAGAACAGTGAGTACAAAATTCATTTAAAAAAAAAATTTATATCTATATAAATACCTAATTCATTGAATCAAATGTCAACTATATTAATTGCTTGAATGACATGAGCACTATTGTATATCCCATACATTTTAACATTATTGTGTATTTTTTATTGGTTGATTTTAAAAGAAACCATTGCAAAAAGAAATTGTTTAATTTTTTTAGACTACAACAATCGGGTAGCACGACCCCATATAAACTGCAGTGCACCTGGTAAACTTTTTAACGTGACCGACTGCACTGGTGCGACACGCCCTCCGGTACCATGAGGGTGGGGGAGACTAGACCTCATGACCAATCTCCTGCAACAGGAAAGATTTAGCCAACCGAGCTAGGGCCCCAACCCTAAATTGTTGTTAAATTAGAAAAAATGTAATACATTAATTTTTTTGGCTAAGTTGTCAACCCTATTAATGTTTTGAGTGACAAGGAATATTGGTATTGATATGATAGGTTGAAAATAAATAAATTTGAAAGGTATTTTTACTTACAATAGAAATAAACTATCACTCAATTTTTGAAAAGAAATTGTAATGCATTAAATTTTTTGGTTAAATTGTCAACCCTATTGATGCTTTGAGTGACAAGGATTAGTGCTATATAGATAGGATAGGTAGCAAAATAAATTAATTTGAAAGGTATTTCTACTTACAATGAAAAATATTTGGAATTAGTTTATAGACATGTTAGGTGGCAAAATATTTCCACTAATTTAGAATACATTATTTTTTTATGGTTGAATTTCAATTGTAATATTGAATAATGTTGTATACATCATGATATTGAAAAGACATATATATCTAAAAATATGTGCAAATCTATGGCGAGGTATGTCACCTAACAAATTCAATCAATATTAATTTCATTGATAAGATATATACAATCTTATCTTAAACAAAATCTAGAAAAATCTTACTACATAGCTTCTAGAAGAACTCAATAATTGTTTTTTCTAAATAATATGAAACAATACTTTGTTTATAATGTTTGTTGTAAACCAAAATTATAAAAAATGGATCTAATTTACCTATGATGTATTCATACCTTTAATCTCAATCTGCACCCACAAATAGGACATTAATATTTTATCTCTATTAAAAAAAATAAAAAATATTTCATATATATTAAAAATGAAAAATAATTATCATACTTTAATTATTGAACTAAGTGATATCTAACAATAGACGTGTCTAAATTGTTTTATTATTTAATATTAGAATATAGAGGTTGCCTTGAATTGGCTTCGGGCTGCCATGAACAATTGAAATTAAATTAGTGAACAATTGAAATTTATCACATCCAGATTGACCAAGTCAGTACTGCATTTGGTGTAATGGTTCAATCATGTTGTAAGCATCTATAAGGTCCTGAGTTCAAATTTTTAAAAAAGAAAAAAGAATCAATATGAGTTCAAATTGATCACCTATTCATGCCGATTTTATGTAAGCTCTTAGTATTGGAAGTGTTGAATTTGAGCCTTACGGCTTCTTCTTAGTGTTAAAGTATTGAATTTGAGCCTCAGAATTAAGCTGAGAATATTTTTTGAGTTGGGACTTCCTCTGCTCGAATTCTGAGTTTTTGAAGAAGAGGGTATTCAATTTGCTGATCGATTCAATTGGTCCAGTTGATATACTTAAAAGAGGGAAATATTGTGACCAATTTGGAGTATTGAATGTAAGCCTTAAGGTTGTTGTGAGGAAGTCTTGAGGCACCAATAATTTGGGCCTAGCTCTGTATAGTGTATAGCAAGGAAGAAGGAAGCAGCATTCCTGAAAAGAAGCCAAACATTGCAGGAGCTGAAGGACGGTCTTTAGAGGAAACTCCTACTTGGGCAGTAGCAATTGTTTGTCTAGTATTCATTGCCATTTCCATAATACTTGAACAGGTCATTCATCATGTTGGGAAGGTGAGGTTTTGTTTTCTACCATCACCCTTTCCAATTCACTGGCGTAGTTGAATTCCGCATCTAATTAGACGTCTTTACTATTTGGAAGTGTGAGAGTAAAATTTTGGATTCTGGAATTAGTTATATTGTTCGATTATGTTGGAACTTTTTCATCAACGTTTTGGATCACACCCCATGATCCATCATCAGAATAATAAAAAATAGAAACTAAAAAGAATAAACGAAAACTTGATATTATTAATTAACTGTATTATTTTCCACATCACTCCTGTAACACCCAATACGCACAATCCCTTATTCGTGTGCTGTTTTCAATTCAAAGACAAGTCCAAGGATTTTGGGTTACTTATAGGTATACCCCGTTTTACCTTTCAGTGCTTTTGGTCATACCCTGCCCAACAGGGGATTCTGGACCCAGGCATACTAGTTATGATGATTCTATTCTTAACATATAATTCTGCATTCTGTAATAAAGTTTGGGTTCTATAAGTAAGAGGACGACATAACATTCCAATGTGCCACACTTTGTAAATCAACAGTATTACTATGAATTGATCACATCAATATTGTTCTTCCAATTATTTAAAAGTATTTGGATTCAATGAATATTCTGTACTAACACAATCTTCTTTTATCGTGCTGTAATTGCAGTGGCTTTTGGCGCGAAATAAGAATCCCTTGTATGAAGCACTTGATAAGATCAAATCAGGCAAGCATTTTATTGAAACCTTACCTTTGAATTTGATGCAGACATTCCAAAGATACACTTATCAATTTTGTTAGTCTTTTTTGGGTTTGGATTGTTAATTTGCTATGTTACCAGAAACGTCACGGTAAGGCTCCGTTTCCCGTTTTAACAGGGCAGAACGCCGTTATCGTCATCAACAGCCGTTTCTATGTCCGCCGTCACGTTTCTGTCTGTTTTCAAAGGGTTGCTTTTTCCATGAACAGCGGCTGCTCATTTTCTCTTTATTTTAAAGATTGTATAATAATTTATTCTTAAACGATGGCCTTTTTTTTCAATGGTCAGATTGGTTTTGTACTCCAATAAAGGCCCACAAGCCACAGGCTCAAATTGAAGGATATCCATTCTACTAAATTTATTTTTTCTAATGAATTTTTTGTAATTTTTTTCTTATCTATTTAATCATATTTTATTATATATTTGAAAATGATAAAATATTTTTGAAATCTTATTTTTATATTTTTATTTCATAAATTTTAATTTAAATATATATATTTATGTGAGATAAATACAAATTTAAATATATATTTATATTAAATCTATTTCTTATACTCAAATCTCTAAATATCTCTTTTCTGTTTCTGATAACATAATTTGAACCTTTTTTTTCCCAAAACAAGTTCTACTTACAAAACGGCTGATCTCCTAGGAAGAATTTCATCCCAACAGACGATTCGATCCAATGGTCTGATTTATAATGATATATATTGACATTGGTTTTGTTTGGATGATGGTTGTGTTGGTGTTTGCTTTGACAACTCTTGATAAAGTGTCAAGATATTCATATAGAGACGCGTCTTGAGCAAATATCAGAAAACTGTTTCTTGGTGTTTTAGACACTTTCTATATAGAATTTCTCAACAGAGCTTCGCATGAATAATAGCTGGGTTGACAATAAATATCTGAAAATAGCCCATTTTTGGTTGCAGAATTGATGCTTCTGGGGTTCATCTCCCTCCTATTGACAATTGGACAGCAGCCTATTTCCAAGATCTGTATATCGAAAAAAATAGCTTACTCTTTGCTTCCCTGTGACAAGAAGAAAGTTTCAAAGTCCAAATGTGAAGTCCTCCAGACTTCTCCTCCTGGGTGTCTGGATGATCAATGTACAAAAAAGGTAGCCATGAAATCCCAATTCTTATTGCCTTCTGGTTCAGGTTCTATGATGCTCTTGGGGAATGTTTGAAACTGTTTGGCCCATTTTATGTTTAGTTTATGACACAAATGTCAATTCGTATCTTAGTAAGACGTTGTTTGATGGTTATATCTGTCTTTGTGCGTAGGACATGTATCCTCTTGTCTCTCAGAGTGGCATGCACCAACTCCACATCTTCATCTTTATATTGGCAGTTTTACATGTCTTATACAGCGTCCTAACAATGGCCTTAGGAAGAGCAAAAGTAAGTGCAATGGAGAGCACAGTTCTTTTTTTCCACTGCCAATTTAATGATGTTTATTGGAATAATCTATTGAGAATCGGTTAAGACTCTACTGCATTAGATGTCTATATGCATCAACACATTTTTTAATAAACAAGAATTTGCAATGCTCAGATGAGGCGTTGGAAATCATGGGAGAAGGAAACCCAAACAACGGAATATCAATTTTCAAATGGTGAGCACTTTTGGGTGTCCTTTCAATTGAGGGTTTGTCCTCTTAAGTTGAATATTCTTCATCCCATCAAACACTCGTGTATGAAACATTATTCATGAAACATGGGTCAATGAGTTTGACTCGTAAAACTACACAGTTGAATCTTGATAGCAATATCACAATTTGATACACTGTAGAAAGTACCTCCTACTTATCAATTGATGAGCTAAAAGGGCTCTATAATGGTTCATAAGTCACAACACTTGCTAAAGGTTTTACAAATGTGATAGCAAGCTAAGTGGGCTTAACCTTGGGGAAAACTTCATGGTTAAGCACACTTGAGATGGAGTAGTACTGAGATGGGTGACCTCCTGGAAAGACCCAGTGCTTCACCTCTATGGGCACACCTAGATGCAATGAGTGCTAAGTGGACCATTCATTATCATGAGAGATGGGTTCTTGTGAACCACTACTAATGAAACATGGGTCACTCCTAAAACTACATGGTTGAATCCTAATAGCAATATCACAATTTGACAAAATGTGGAAAGTACCTCCTACTTATTAATTGATGAGCTAAAGAGGCTATATAATGAATGGTTCATAAGGCACAACACTTGCTGAAGGTTTTGCAAATGGGGTTGCAAGCTAAGTGGGCTTAACCTTGGAGGAAACTCCATGGTTAAGCGCGCTTGAGCTGGAGTAGTACTGGGATGGGTGACCTCGCGGAAGGCCCAGTGCTTCACCTCTGTGAGTATCATCTAGATGCAATGAGTGGTAAGTGGACCATTCATTATCATGAGAGATGGGCTCTTGTGAACCACTATTCATGAAACATGAGTGGTAAGTGGACCATTCATTATCATGAGAGATGGGCTCTTGTGAACCGCTATTCATGAAACATGGGTCAATGAGTTTGACTCGTAAAACTACACGGTTGAATCTTGATAGCAATATCACAATTTGACACGCTGTGGAAAGTACCTCCTACTTATAAATTGATGAGCTAAAAGGGCTCTATAATGAATGCTTCATAAGGTACAACACTTGCTGAAGGTTTTGCAAATGGGGTTGCAAGCTAAGTGGGCTTAACCTTGGAGAAAACTCTGTGGTTAAGCGCACTTGAGCTGGAGTAGTACTGGGATGGGTGACCTCCTCGAAAGGCCCAGTGCTTCACCTTTGTGAGCATCACCTAGATGCAATGAGTGCTAAGTGGACCATTAATTATCATGAAAGATGGGTTCTTGTGAACCACTACTCATGAAACATCGATCGATGAGTTTGACTCGTAAAACTACATGGTTGAATCCTGATAGCAACATTGCAGTCCTGTATGAATTTACTTCGATAGATGTATCTGTAGTAAAAATACCTGGTTAAAAAGTAATTTATCTTACAGTGTTTTTCTTCATTTTTCGAGTTTTCCATTTCGTATATTACTAAACTTGAATTGAACAGAATCTGTTTGTTTCCTTCTTGGTTCAAGCAGATCCTGCAAGATTCAGATTTACCCATGAAACTTCATACGTGAGGCTTCACACAACTTTCTGGAACCGAACTCCGGTTCTTAAATGGATTGTAAGTGGTTTAATACCTTCAAGAAAAAACAGGGAATGCTATTGTCGTCCCATCTGTGGTTTAGTTTGACTTTCCTTGAATTGCAGGTATGCTTCTTTCGAAAATTCTTTTGGTCAGTACCTAAAGTTGATTACCTGACTTTGCGCCATTGCTTCATTGTGGTAAGGCTCACTTACCTGAAATCATCTCTTACATTTTCTTAAGTCCCCCAATTTTTCATCCATTGAACTGTACAGGCCCACTTGGCTCCAAATAGCAAGTTTGATTTTCAAAAATATATAAGGAGGTTTTTGGACGATGACTTCAA